>CAUYLG010052812.1:0-28238 GCA_963573385.1 Cacajao melanocephalus | reverse complement strand
ATAGCCCAATTAACTTTTAACAGTTCTTGCTTGCAGATGATATTTTTCAAAAAATATTTTTCTTATTCAAAACCAAAAAGGAAGAAAGAAAGCTTTTTGTTCCTCTCGGCTCTGAGTACTACTGTTTTTTTTTTTTTTTTTGAGACGAAGTCTCGCTCTGTTGTCCAGGCTGGAGTGCAGTGGCGCAATCTCAGCTCACTGCAACCTCCGCCTCCAAGGTTCAAGCAATTCTCCTGCCTCAGCCTCCCAAGTAGCTGGGACTACAGGTGGGTGCCACCATGCCCGGCTAATTTTTTGTATTTTTAGTAGAGATGGGGTTTCATCATGTTAGCCAGGATGGTCTTGAACTCCTGACCTCGTTATCCCCCGACCTCGGCCTCCCAAAGTGCTGGGATTATAGGCGTGAGCCACTGTGCCCGGCCCTCAGAGTACTACTCTTATAGTGTATCCAATTCCACCTTATATTATGGCCACTGTATATATTTTGTCACCACAATTAAGGTTGACACTAAGATATTTTTACATTTGTGCTTAAATTACTTATACACCAATATAAATCAGTAGTTCAGGAGAAATTTCATAATACCTACAGCTGTCTGCACTCTGTCCTTCTTGGCTTCTGACCATTTAAATACTTCCAGACTGTCTCCTCTTTAAAGAGCAGCCTGAGCATTCTACCATATCAGCACCTCAACATGCACCAGAACTTCTCTCGTTGTTAAGCCAAAAAGTATTTTGGGGACCAGATAGACCAAACTTGCCATTTCACAGACCTTAAAACTGATTCAGAGAAGTTGATATGAACTCTTCCAAATTATGCAAATAGTGTATGCACAAGCCAGAACTAACATCCAGGACTTGTTGAACATCTTCAGTTGTATTTACAGCATATGTATTTTGTGCTTGTATTTTTTCAAAAGAAATTTTGCTAGGAAACTAGGAAGGAAAAATTATCACAAAATGACAAATTAACCAAATCCAGAACACCAAATCATAGAAACTATTAAATTTTCTGAAAGCAAGTTTTTTTTTTAAAAAAACAATTAAAACTATTAATCTTCAGTCAATGCTTATCTAATGGCTCACTCTGATTGGTATTCATGACTCTTAGTTTTTTAAACTAACTTTCTTCCCTCAGCTGATCTCACTGCTTCTTCTTTTTTTAATCCATCATAAATATACAGAAATTTTACCTGTCAATTTAAAAATGAATGACAGAAAATAGAAAACAAAAAAGACAATAGAGAGTATCAACAAAGCGAAAAGTTGGTTCTTTGTAAATATCAACAAATTGATACATTTTTAGCAAGACCTGCCAAGAACAAAACAGACAAGACCCAATGCGCTAAAATCAGGAATAAGGATATCTCTCAGACCCTACAAAAATTAACATTATACAGGGAAAAGATGAACAACTTTATGCCAACAGATTAAAACGTAGATGAAATTTAAATATTCCTAGAGAGACACAAAGATGGCATCAGAAAAAATCAAATCTGAAATATAATAGATAGTGAGAGTGGGTCACCCATACCATAATAAGGAATTGGTTACACACACATATACAACAGAACAATTCACATATAAATAAATAACATTAAGAAGAAATTTATTCTCTCCTAAGTATAATAACAAAATTTTATTTGGGACTAGTTGGTGAAAGATCAATCTAAATCAGTAAAAATTCTTAAATTGGAATTGTTTTTAACGTGCTTGCTTGCTTCCTGTTTTTTTTTGTTTTTGTTTTTTTTGTTTTGCTTTGTTTTTTTGATGGTGTCTCACTCTGTCATCCAAGCTGGAGTGCAGTGGCACGATCTTGGCTCACTTCAACCTCCACCTCCTGGGTTCAAGTGATTCTCCTGCCTCGCCTGGCTAATTTTTGTATTTCCAGTAGAGACAGTGTTTCACCAGGCTGCTTTTGAACTCTTGACCTAAAGAGATCCTTTACCTCAGCCTCCCAAAGTGCTGGGATTACAGGCATGAGCCACCATGCCTGGCCTATTTATTTCTTTCTATTATGTATTCTCAATTATTCAGAGAGTTTCGGTAGGTGATAACCTTTGGAGACTTTACAGGTCAAAATAATTATTTATTTTGATCTCACATCTAAATTCTAGTTTGGATAAGTATATACTTAACATACTTGCAGTTTCAAAATAATTCATACTCAGCATCTGCAAGCATTGATCTCTTGACTTTTACAGTATAATACCCATCCAATGCTACATCACTGCTCAGCTTCAGGGAACATTTTCTGGACCTTGGGACACAAAGCCAGGGAATATTCTGCACATGGTTCTGCCTGGAGTCTGCAACAGCCAGTTCTTGTGCAGACAGTGTTCTTTCTTTCTGGAAGATTTTAGAAATTTATTTGAGTCTTAAAAGTTCTGAAATTTTACAACTAATTGTCTAAAGCACAGATTTCTTTTGTTTATTTTTGTTTTAACATTTAGAGCACTCTGAAATCTCAATACTTGTGGTTTAGGGGGTTATGGCAATTACACATTTGTTTATTTATCCCCCTCATTTTCCCTTTTTCTGTCTTCTTGGTACTATTAACTGATAGTATTATGAATGGTGAATTGTTCCTTCTTTTTTCTTTTTCTCTTTTTTTTTTTTAACTTTTTTTTCTCTATGGTAACCATTTCTTTGCCATTTGCTCTATAGTTTGGGGGAGTTCTGTAACTTTGTCTTCCAAATCATTTACTGACATTGAATGTTTCTTATATTTTACTTTTTTTAATTTGAAAAAACTCTGTTTTCCTCTGATTGCCACCTTGTCATTGTTGTCTCTTCTTATTTTGTGGATACTTTATCCTGCTATATGACACCTTCATTGAAGATAGTCAATTTATTTTTTAAATGTTCTTTTATGGTTACTTGGATCATCTAATTGGCCATGTTAGTTAATGCCTTTGGTTTTTTCAAATATGTGGTTAGCTATTTGACTGATGCTTTGAGTTGATGAGTGAAGGTCCTATTATGGATTGAATTGTGTCACCCAAAAAGATACTTCAAAATCCTGGACCCTGTCCCAGAGAAAGTGACTTTATTTGGAAATTTAGTCTTTGCAGATGTAATCAAGTTAAGAGGAGATCATTAGGGTGACCCTAATTCTATATGCCTAGGGTACCCTATGAAAAGGGAGATTTGTATCCACATACAGAGGGAGAATGCCATGTGCCAACAGAGGCCAAGATTGAAGTACTGCAACTGGAAACCAAGGAACATCAAAGATTGCCCACAAACCACCAGAAGCTAGGAAGAGGCAAGGAAGGATTCTCGCCTACAGGCTTCAGAGAAGAAGAACCATGCTAACACCTTTATTTCAAACTTATAATCTTTAGAACAGTGGGAAAATAGATTTGTGTTGCTTTAAGCCACCTAGTTTGTAGTGTCCTGTTACAGCAGCCCTGGGAAACTGATACAGGTGGATTTCCTGAGTTTCATTTGCAGCTGTGTGAGTCCTTTTCCTCCCAGTCTTCTCTCCTGAATGGAAGAACTTTATAAGTGAGGCAGTACTCAAAGCCTATGTAGCTGAAGAGCAAGCAAAACAAAACAAAAAAAAACAAGGCTATGCCACCCCATCCTCCAGAAGGAAGGCTTTATTTGAGTGACATGTTAGTCAGGGTTTTAGTCAGGGCTCACCCACATTAGAGAGGGCAATCTTCTTTCCTCAGTTCACCAGTTCAAGGTTAACTTCATCCTAAAACACCTGCATAAACACATCCAGAATAATGTTTGACCAAATAGCTGGCCACCCCATGGTCTACTCAATTCACACGTAAAACTGTCGTAAACCTACCTTTTGTCAACTTGGTACCCATAACATCTCCTTAAACCATACTTAATCTCAAAAAAAGACAACAAGGTCATGTTTCTTCCTAACATAATAAAACTATCCTGTTTACAACCAGAAACACACTAATATTTTAGAAGAGGCAATAAAGTCCTAGGGGAAAATTAACTCCTCTCCTTGATGTCCTGTAAGTTACACACAATGATGTAAAGTCAACACATTTTATTTTACATGATGAGAGGGGAAGAGAGGGAAGAAAACAAAAACATTTGCTTCGACCATCTATCTACACATAAACACACACACAGACAATAAAGAGAAAATATTCATTACAATTATAGTCCTCATTTCTCATTTTTGTAACTGGTTATTTGGCCATAGGTAGTATTTTTAACTACCTTCTTCCACTATCCAGTCTGTATTCCCTTTGCCTTCAGCAAAAACTTTAGCAGGCCATGGTTCTTTACATAGTGGGTGGCCCAAGTTTTCTTTCCTGAAAAGTCTGAGCTATTAATAGCCCTGCCTGAATTGGATTGTTGCAGTTTTACATTGGCCTTAATCACAGAGCATGGCAGTAATAGCAGACGCCCTAAGGGACCTCTTATAGTCTAGACATACTCATCCTTACTACCATTGCTATGTAGTAGTTCTATTCCCCTTGCTAGCCAGGATGATCAGTCACCTTTATCAGAAGAGTAACTGCCTTCTTTGCCTGGTGATTCATAAGCATGAGGATCCCAAAGTACCCAAGTGGCAGTCATAACTTCCAGTTCAATGGACTCATTGTGTCTCGTGGTAGAAGCATTCCTCTCTTTGGAACTAAGACTTCTAGACCAGCAGAACCAAGGTCGAGGAATCAGGAAGCACAGATTTTTCTAGTGGGTCATTAGGGGTACTAGGGAATTATGCATTTCCCATTTTCATCCCTTAATTCTGGGACTTATGAATCCTGGCCCTGGGAGAAATGACACCATGTATTAGATGCTGATCCAAAGCATATAAAGCCTTCTGAGGAGCCTTGTCCCAGCCTTGGAAGGTATTGCCACCTAGCTGGTTCTGGAACCATGTGTTCAGAAGGTCATTCCACCACTGTATTAAGACAGCTGCTTGCAGATGATGAAAAATATGCTAAGACCAGGGAATGCATGAGCACGGGCCCATTGCCATACTTTATTTGCTGTAAATTGAGTTCTTTGATGAAAATAAATTCTGTATAGAATGCTATTATGATATATAATCAATGCTGTAAGTTCACAGATGATAATTTGGGTAGAAATAGGGTGTGCAGGGAAGGCAAATCCATAACAAGAGTGTCTATTCCAGTAAGAACAAGATGCTGCCTCTTCCATGTAACCTGCCACTAGATACCTGGGTGACCACACCAGGCAATTGTGCCTATTAGTGTTAGTCTCTGCCACTGGTAAATTGGGAACTCAGTTATGGTTATAACCAGGTTGGCTTTAGTTGGTGGGATTTTATGCTACTGAGCCCATGCATAATCTCCATCCTGCTGAAAGAGGAGAGTTCCCTGACCCCCTCATGGGACATGCGACAGAGGTGTGGCTCATTTGTTGGCCTCCATGCATTCAAATGCCTTCTGGGAGCCGAGCACGCAAGTGAGCAGATGAAGGGTTCAGGGCAAATGCTTTTGGGATCTGGCCTCACAGCAGTGTCTAGGTGTGTTACGACGCTTTTTTAGCCCTGCCACTGGGGACAGCTTAAGTGTTAAACAACTTGGTACAGAGTCAGTGTGACAGCCTTTTTGGGTTCCCACACCCAGTGCATCCTGAATTCTTGTCTTGTATCCAGGAAGAATCAGGTCACACAGACTTAAAGGATGGTAAATGTGGGGATTGTATTGAGTGATGGAGGTGGCTTTCAGTGGGATGGGGAGCTGGGGAGGGGATAGAGTGGGAAGATGATCTTTCTATGGAGTTTGGTTGTTTTCAGCCGATCCCTCTCTCCAACTGCCCCCAGCTGAACTCCTCTTGACGTTCAGACGCTTTCTGTCCTCTATCCTTCTCTGCTACACCACTCTGCTGCTTTCTGCTCATGGATCATGGGATTTAGGGTTTATATGGGCACAGATAAGGTGCTGTGGTGGGTCAAAAGGCAATTTTTGG
Organism: Cacajao melanocephalus; assembly: GCA_963573385.1. Taxonomy (NCBI): domain Eukaryota; kingdom Metazoa; phylum Chordata; class Mammalia; order Primates; family Pitheciidae; genus Cacajao; species Cacajao melanocephalus. The sequence continues at coordinate 22,316 of CAUYLG010052812.1, read as the reverse complement.
GGTGAAAACAAGACTACCTGTTTTCATTTAGGGCTGCAGGTCCAGGCTTGAGGGTGGGGCCCTGGCCAGGGACCCTGCTCTTCTCCCTCCTGACCATATCTCTACCACCATAGCCACTTTGTTCATGAGGCCACTGGATAATGACAGGAATGGCCAGGGAAAGACGCTGACTAGTATCCACAGAACAAGCCATCCTGTCCACTTAACTCCTAAAATCCTCCTCTGCTGAGGATGCATGTCAGTGAACATTCCCATGGGATACAAATATCTCCACATTTTTTGCCGGTTCAAAGAGGTCTATCCACATACCCTTTCATCAGATTTCCTTGTCACTAACTTTCTAATCGTGTTCCTTCCAAGTTCCTCACTATTCAGCCAAACCACAGGCCATACCGCATGAGTAAACATGTAATTTCGTGTCTGGCCGTTTCTCCTTCCAATCAAAGTGAACAACCAGGTGCACTGCTCAACATTCTGCACATTAAGAAGATTCCCCTTCATCATGGTCCTTCATAGCCTCCAGAAAAGGGCTGTAGTGCTGCAGCTGTTCACGTTGGGCTAGTGCCAGCGTATTATACAAAATTATTTGTAAACCATACCTGAATCTTCTCGTCTGCCAACTGACTGTAGAGAACTTCCCATGAGGCCATAGGTGCAGGCTGGGAGAGAGAAGGAAATGTAGCAGGTGTGGAGACCACGAACATTTGGGCCACTTATTCATGTAACAAACTTGTGACTGATTTAAATATTTACCACTTCTATTGGATGATGGAGTGCTACTGTACACACCTAACTTTATGGCTTAGTAGATCAGATTTCACTCCATTCATGATGGGCAGGCAGCTAGGTCATATGGTAACTTTGTGGTTGCCCATGGCTAAACAATCAGCCTCTACTAAGGCTTAGTAGCAGGCCAAGAGCTGTTTCTCAAAAGCAGAGTCGTTACCTGCAAGGTAGAGTGGTGCTTTGCTCTAAATCCTAAGGACCTACACTGTGACTCACCTACAGGGCCCTGCCAAAGTCTCCAAATGGCATCCTTGTCTGTTGCTGACACTTTCAACACCCCTGGATTGCAGGATCATATGGCCCTGGCAAAGAAGTTGCATAGCAGCCTGGGTCTGTGGCAGAACCTTCTTCTGTTCTGAATCTCAGGCAAAACTAATAGGTTTTCTGCTCTTTCACTAGATAGGCTGGGGTAACATACCTAAATAAGAACTGTATTGCCTCCAAAATCCAAAGAGGCCTAGGAAGCATTGTGGCTCTTTTCTGTTTGTAGGAGGGCCATATGCAAAGACTTATCCTTCATCTTGGAATATCTTGACATGTTCCACACCACTGGACCCTGAGAAGTTTCATTGAGGTAGAAGATCACTATTTTTCCCCCTATTTTATTTGTCTTTTGTTTTCTTGCCTTTATGGGTCTTCGATTTGTGTCAGATTTATTTTGCTGACATACAAATGTCTTACCAATGCGTATAGGGTAGTGGCTACTTCCTGTTCACTAGGTCCAATCAGCATACTATCATGGACCAGTGTGATCCTTATAAAACGGAAAAGCAATAAAGTCTCTGTGAACAAAATTATGACATGTTGCTGGAGAGCTGATAGACTCCAGAGGTAGGACCAGGAAGGTATACTTCTGGCTTTCCCAGCTAAAAGTAAACTACTTCTAATGGTCTTTATTGACAGGTATGACACATCCCCGGTACCTGACATTTGCTCAAGAAATTAAACCACATCTGGTATAGCAGTTGCAATTGGAGTGACCACCTTGTGAAGCTTACAATAATCCGCAGTCATTTTGAAAGGTCCATCTGTCCTCTGCACAGGCCAAATAGGTAAGTTGAATGGGGATGTGGTGGGAATCACTACCTCTACATCTTTCAAGTCCTTAAATGGGGCACTGATCTCTGAAATCCCTTCAGGAATGTGCTCTGGTTTTTGTTTTATTATTTCACTAGGTAGAGGTAATTCTACTTGGCCTTTGCCACCAGAATAGCCCTGACTCCACAGGTCAGGGCACCAACGTGGGGGTTCTGTCAGCTGTTGCTTATATTTATGCCAATGATGCTTTCTGGAACTGAGGAAATAACCATAGGCTAGGCTTAGGAACCCACTGGACTCACTGTGAGATGGACATCAGCTAAAACTCCATTGATCACCTGATCTCCGTAAGGCCCCGATTCTGAGCTGCAACATTAAATGCAGAATCTCTGCTTACTGGGCTCATGTCAACCAATTTGGCCGTATCCAGCTTTCTATTTCTTTCACTATTATCCCATACCCTTAGTATCTATTACCACATATGTTCCCCTGGGGTGTCTTCTTGTATAAATTAAAAACTCAAGTAATTCTTTTGGAGTGTAGCACTCCAACTTATGGACCACACTTTGTGCCTCACCTCTAGGGACATGTTGGGTCCTATGTCTATTTATGAATCAAGGAGCAAGGAAGGGTGATGGGAATGAATCCTGAGAAGACTCATGATTGTCCTGCATGGCAACTGCAACTGCTTTAGTGGATACCATTATGATTTCCTCAGGTAATGCAGTTAATCTTCTCAGAGGGGAATAGAGAAACAGCTCTCAGTCAAGGTGGAGAGGCTTCTCCTACTGGGGTTCAGAAGGCACCCCATTGACATTTAGGGGTTCAGTGTCACTGGGGTTTATCAGGGCCTTCCCATACGTGCCCATGCCAACTTTCAGGATCCCATTCCTTCCCAATCAATACCCTCACTTTAACAGTTCATACTTTACAAGGCTGGGAGTTCAACTGCATTGTAATTCATCAAGTCTCAGAATGAAAATCTGGGTTTGATTCTCAGCAATCTCAGCCCTGCAGCTACCAGAGCTAAGGGTCTTTTTCAGGGCATACAATGAAGCTTTTAGGTCTTTTATGAAGCACTTGAGTTGGAAATTTAAATGCCTGAGCTCATCCTATTCTTTTATTTTCTTTCTCAACTTTATTCAGTGACATTAGAAGCAACCAGTCTATCTCATTATACTCATTAGTTTGCCAAAAATATTTCAAAGTATCTCATACATAAACAGATTCTTGCTTCTTGTAAGTAGTTGAGTATTCAATGATGATATTTTATGTATCTCCATAGTTAGATCATGCCATAAACTATTAGTGCTCTTTTAACTACTGAAAATATAATCATTAACATTTATAAATTTAATCAGGTTAGAGATCCAATTCCAGAAATCCCAGAATTAATTCCTAAAACTCATCCTTAAAATTCTGTTCCTCTAGAATCACTCTTAGTGCCAAAATTTGTATTAGTTACCATTCTATACAAACAAACAGACCAACAGAGAGAAAGATCTATTTATCTGGGTGAGAGAGAGATACATTATAAGGAATTGCCTCACACAATTACACAGGATGACAAGTCCTAAGAGGTGCAGTCAGCAAGCTGGAGACACAAGAGAGTTGGTGGTGTCATTTCAGATCTAAAAACCAGGCAAACCAATCATGTGACTTCATTCCAAATACTGGTAGGCTCACGACTCAGGAAGAGCCAATGTTTCAGTTTGATTTTGAAGGCAGGAAGAAACCAATGTCCCAGCACAAGGCAGTAAGGCGGTAGGAGACTCTCCCTTACTCTTGGCAGGGTCAGCCATTTTATTCTATTCAGGCCTTCATCTGATTGGATGGGTCCCCCCACCCCCACATTAGGGAGGGCAATCTGCTTTACTTAGTCTTCTGATTCAAGTGTTAAACTCATCCAAATACCCTCATAGACATACCCCTAATTAATATTTGACCAATATCCAGACGCCCAAGGTCCAGTTAAGTTGACACATACAATTAATCATCACAGATGGTAAAGGAGTTTGCTGAACTTAGGAGTTGGGCAGATATTTGCCTCTTTTCTTTCATTGACAGTAGTCTAGACATCACAAATTCCTCTTTGGAATAATGTTTTCTAGGCCTTTCTATGTTATAGTAGAAGCTATATTAGTGATAATAAGCAGTTCATTTTATTACAGTGTAGTTTATAGGTTTTATATTCTACTCTTAAACCATTAAACAGTGCTACCTTCTGTTTAGCCTATGTAGGAAGGATGGTAAGACACTGGTTGGCCTTATAATCATTTACCCTGATAATTATGCAGAGACAACGTCTCCTGCTCTTTATTTTTGTTCACTTTCACTTGCCATTTTTCTGGGTATGGTTTGAATTCAGAAGTTTGTTGTTGTTGTTGCTGTTGTTATTTTCAGAAAGTGTTTTACTTGGAAGCATTTTGGGCTTTGGATTTTCTTTGTTCTCTTGCTTTTCAGTCTAATACTATCTACTTATCATCATTCATAAATCAACTTTTCCCTTGTCCAGAAAATTCTTAAGATGTCTTATCTGCTCACAGGGTCCTTTCTTTCCTTTTAAGGCTACTATGAATTTCTTCTCAGTTTTTAATGTATTTGGTACACAGTGAAAGTCATAATGAGGATGTGTGTGGAAAATATAATGTTTCTAATAGGAAAGAGACAGACTAAACAAGCGGTCAGAAGTAGAGGAAACAGAGATGGTACAGAAGTAGAAGAAAGCTTTAAAAAATTATAATTAATAGTCACAGAGAGATGGCAGAATATATTGTAATCATAGACCTAAAATGGGATCCTATTAAGAATAAATGTTCTGAAAAGAATAAAGATGTCTTAGAAATTCAAAGTAGGATAAAATTAGTGTAAGAGAATATATTATCAAAGCAATAATACAATATAACATAATATATATTACATTCATTTTTTTGAAGGTCTCTCTTCTCAGGCCTCTTTTCTCTTTCTGCAATCTGAACTTATATTTCTGCAGGTCTAATACAGTAGTCATCCTGGGATATCTCTTTGCTTTGCTCCTTTTGAGGTGGTTAATATTTGTATTATAAATATAACATCAAATAATATAAAAGCATATTATATATTTAAAAATAATATTGAGAAAAGCACTGCCCTTCTTAATATAACTGTAGATACCAAAACACCAAATAGTGCACTGTGATTTATATTTATGGAGCAATGCCTTCAAAATTCTTAAAGAAAATTATTTTCAGCCTACTTAGCCAAACTTTTAATTTATCATGAGGGAATAATGAACTTATTTTCAGTCACACAAGATATTAAGAAATAGCCCTTTAACACAGTTTTCCTCAGGAAACTTTTGGAGGATGTACTTATGCCAAGCAATGGATTAAGCAAGACATAGGATCTGGGATACAGAAAAGGAAAGATCTAGCCAGAAAAGCAATAAGGCACATCCCAGGATAACCACTGTATTGGACCTAGAGAAAAATAAGTTCAGATTTAAGCAGAAAAAAAAGAAGGCTGAGACAGGAGGCCTCAGGAAAAAAATATAAATAAATTTATAGTTTATTTGACATATATTAGCATTTGGAAAGATTCTTTATAGCTATTTGCCATATCTGTTGATGCATTTGGAAAAAAATAGAATGCAAAGCAAGGAAAAAAAGATAAAATAATTAGCTTTAAGAAAAATTGTATGAGAAGGGAAATAATTGCAGTGTACCATTTGGTTTGATGGTGAACAATCATTGACATGAAAATCGAAATACTGTCTATTGATTTTAACTACATAAAAATTCTACAGTGAGGAAAATGTGGGATGTAATAGAAAAGAACAAAATCTTCATTGTAAGCATCATGTGTGAAACTGATAATATAAAAATGGTAGTATAAGCATATTATTTAAAACTATGAAAGTAAGTCCAGGTGTAGTGGCCCATGCCTGTAATCTCAGAACTTTTGGAGACAGAGGCAGGAGGACAGCTTGAAGCCAGGAGTTTGAGACAAGCCTAGGCAACAAACAGAGACCCCCCGATCCTCTGCCTATATCTACATGAAATTTTAAAAGTTAGCTGAGCATGGTGGCATCTGACTGTAGCTCCAGCTACTTAGGAGGCTGAGACGGGAGGATCTCTTGAGCCCAGGAGTTCAAGGCTACAGTGAGCTATGATTGTGCCACTGTATTCCAGCTTGGGTGACAGAGCAAGAACCCATCTCTAAAAAGAAAGGAAATAAAAACGAAAAGTAAGTATCAGAAGGAATAGCAAAAAGAGTTTAAAATAGGTGAATGGTGAGGCAGGGATTACTGATTATAAGTCATTTAGCATTATCTGATTTTTAAACTATGCGCATGTATGGCTTTAGTAAAAATATAATATCTAAAAAGAATACAGAAGCAAATAAAATGATACCAAAATATGCTGCATATCATTTTAAAACATATCTGTAAATGTTAGTTCTTTCCTAAATGTAGCATTGATATGATTTGGCTCTGTGTCCCCACCCAAATCTCATGTCAAATTATATTCCCCATGTGTCAAGGGAGGGACCTGTAATCCCCATGTGTCAAGGAAGGGAGGTACTTGGATCATGGGAGTGGTTTCCCCCATGGTGTTCTCATGACAGCGAGTGAGTTCTCACGAGATCTGATGGTTTTATAAGCTTTTGACAGTTCCTCCTTCACATGCTCTCTCTTGCCTGCTGCTCCGTAAGACGCGCCTGCTTCCTCTTCCACCATGATTATACGTTTCTTGAGGCCTCCCCAGCCATGTGGAACTGTGAGTTGATTAAACCTCTGTTCTTTATAAATTATCCTGTTTCAGGCAGGTCTTTATAGCAGTGTGAAAACAGACTAAGACAGGCTAATGCTAATACATTGATGCTTTATATAGCCTTAAGGAAACAGATAAATTGATCATATATATATAGCATTAGCTTCATGGTTAATAGCAGTTAAAGACAAAAATCAATGTAACAGACATATTAATATTCAGCTAATGAGTTTAAGGTTAATTGACTAACAACAGTAGCAAACAAATTTTATTGTAAAATCTATTTCTATAGAAATGTAGAATCCAGAAACATGACCATGTATGTCTTGATGAAGATGCTAGATGCAGCATTCTGACAGTATCTGAAGACTGAATCTCAAAATCTGCTTCATTTTGTGAATGCACCTAAAAGCTTGGGCCAAAGGTGCAGCATTTAGAATCTACAAGGGAGAGAAGGAGGCATTAGGAGAGAAAGAACAAAATAATATAGGAAAGAAGGATTAAGAACAGATTAAGAAAGAAAGATTAAGAACTTCATTAGTATGAAGAAAGAAGCCACCTTGGCTGTGTTGTGTTACTACTATTACTACAGCGAGTAGTAAGTGAACTAGTGTTGTATCATTAAGCAAGGAGATGCTAGGCGATTCTTCAACAGGAAAACAACCCTCAAAAGGCTGTGAATTCTGAATTAGCAACCTTCCTGGAGAGGAAGATGACAAACGATGACCAGGTATGAAATTCCAATCCTTATCTGATACTGGTTTTCTGAAAAAGGAAATTAAGGTGGCATATTGAAATTGTTCAAAGTTCTAAAGAATTACCTGATGATTTGTATGCCATTGATCTTATTCCCATTAACCAGATTTTGAAACATGTCTACAGGGTTTAGCAGTGATTAAATTTATGTTTGTTATAGGCATTACTAAAGCACAGTGGAGTAATTTATACAACTACTGCAAACAATTAGAAGGCATAAATTATTTTTAGAGTAAAAAAGCAGGGATACTAAAGTCAACACCCCTCCCCAGTTACCTGCTTAGTAATGAATGACTTGGAAAAAATGACTTTGTAAATGTCAACTAAATTATATAAAAGAATAAAAAAGATATTTACAAATATTTTCTCAATTAAAATTCTTAAATGAAAATTAAAGAATTAAAATGATTTAATATTTTCATTAATATGGTAGATGAATTATGTCATATTGCTATTCTTTACAGTTTGGATGTAACTATTGTGTAAACAGGTTTCAATAAAAGTCTACCTTATAGTTCGTGTGTGACAAAAATTATATATAATTGGTTTAAATAATCAACCATCATACGAGAGTGTATAAAAGAGCAGATAAATATTCTTCCCCTGCCCCATTCAATGTCACCACTTGTCTGTGATTTTAATATTCTTTGTGTGTCTGCTCATCTGTTACAAATATATTGCACTTATATAGCATGGTTCTATTTATTTCAAAAGTGAGAAAATACACTGTAATTTTTTTAACTAGCAATTACTATAGACATCTCTTCTGATCTATACTTTTCAGTCACTTAAACAGCTCATAATATAGATGTGTTATAATGTTTTGACCATTGTCCTACTGAGGGACATTCAGAATATTTGCAGTTGTTTACTATTATATTAAAATTAATCTTCTTTTACATGTATCTTTATATATTGCTATTTTATTTCTGTAGGATATATTCATAAAAGTAGAATTTGCTAGATTAAAAATACATAAAATCATCATATCATCATCATTACTGTTGAATAGGTACTACCTAAGCATGGTAAAAAGAAAAAATTCTAAAAGGAAAAAGGGATATAAAAACAAAGTCTATTACACACTGATTCCTTTTATGTTAGAAAAGTTTGAAGAGTATATCATCTAATATACATACTAACCCAGAAGACTGAATTGTGATAATCATTAATGTGTGAATAGATGTATCAGAGACTATTGGTGTCAAATATTCAATAAAGTTGTCTTACTGTATTTAAATGTCTGTGGCAGGTTCTTACTTCATAGGCATTTAAATTGGTCAGCGCCATCACTTAATGGATTCTGAAAATTGGTATTTTATAGATTATAGAGACAACCAGATTTTCAAAGGATAGTCAGACTTTTTAAAAAATCTGCAAATTTTGTAATTGTATTGCTCTTCCTATACAAAATAAGACTAAGAATCCAGATGAACCATTGATATCTATTTACTGGCAACTAGTGTCATGATAAATGCTTAAAGGAGTTGCCTAGAAAAGACAAAGACCTCCCTAACCACCCCCAACCCCCAGTGTCACTATATGATAACAATGAATAATAACTAGAATGTATGCTCACTGAGGGCTGGGATTTTTATTTTTCCTACTGTATCCCCCAGTGGCTAGAGTAGAGTCAGAGATAGAGACCCAATAACTACTAATTGATTGCATATTACTCAAATTTAGCGAAGAACTTGAGGACATGGGCTTTTAAATTATCTGATTCCAACATTTAAGCGAGGAAGAGCTAAAAAGCATTAACTCTAAATGCTAAACATAAAAACAACTGAAAGCAAGTAACATAATGCAAGGGTAACTTGTTAGAATTAATGTTACACATATCATGTAAATCACACATCACATCTGAGTCTTGTTCTGCTTCCTAGTTTTGGCGTTTTGGCTTTCACAGTGCTAGGGGGTTAGCTAGTCTTTTACCAGAAGTATCCTTGCATCATGACATATCACAGGTACATAATTCAACTCAATTCACACATAAACAAGAAAAAAAAGAGAGAGCAACTATTAGGAGACTCAGAGGAACATTCAATGGTGAGACACCTTAGGAAAAGTGAAGAGAGAACTCTCATGGTTCGGCAATATTAAACTGGAAGCGGAAGTATTGACTAATTTCTTAAGGTCCTTTCTACCATTTTGATTCCAGAAAAAATAAAAATTGCCTGATAAATTAACTTTTTGCCAAACAGAAGTGATTAGCAGCAGGATTATTTTCCTTCAAAATTACGTAAAATTGAAAGATTTTATTTGTATGCATTTTTTTGTCACGAGTGGCGATGAAAATATAGCAGTGAAACTTGTAAATTAGGCCCATTAATAATACTTCCAAAAGTAAAAGAAAACTAAATATTTCCAATTAAAAGCAATGATTAAGCTTAAATATTATCTATACAACTTGGGAGCAAAACGGGTATCTGTAGCTATGATGTGAATCTGATTTGATAGACTATATTTTACACTAAGTATAATGACTAATATTACAAAAGGGGGCTATAACTAGTAGAAAAATAACTCAGTAAGGTTCTGCTGTTTTGGAATCATGAAATTGCTATTGACTCACACAAAAAAATGTGCTTTCAAAATCTTTTGAAACAATTTTTCTGAAATTTATTTCTAAAAGAGACAAAACTTTAAAAGTGACACGTTTATAGTAAAGATACATGCGTGAGCAAAAATCAGCACGGAATACAAAAATGAAATAGTAAAATTTTAATTAATACAGTATTCTGAATACAAGTAGAATGCCACTAGATACGAATTGTATTTCCTAAGAAATCTATGAGAGTGTGAGTTGAGATAAACCAAAGTTTAGGATAGCCACTTCACTATTCACATTTTAATCAGTGCTGCCAGAAGGTAAAGCATTTTTAGGCTAAGATTTTCAATAAAATCATAGACTCATCTTCCTTGTTATGAATCAAATGTACATGTTTGAAGGTGATCTGTCCTCATTTAATGGCAGTTAGTGTAAGTCAAACCACAGAGAGCCCTTACAAAGACTAAGCACCAAATGATGAACTGTTTGTGGCTTTTGTTTTGGGCCATCTTAAGTTTTATTTTGTGTTTTTCATTAACATTCATGTGCAAATTCTTACAGGCAAAAGTTTTAACATGGAAGTTTCAGCTTGGTGATCTTGCCAACTGTACTTACAATAGTTTTAAAGCAATTGATACTTTCATAGCAATCTCAAGTTTAATTGGTTACCATTATAAGACGCAGAACTTTTTCTTTAATGTTTTCTGGTCCCTGAAAATTCAATAGGGCCAAATGCACTAACTGGAAATAGCATTTTTTTTAAGTCTTAATCGAAGATGATAATGGATAAAACAACTATATAGGCTCTCATACACAATCTTTCTAAATTTTCACCCTGTAAGAAATGATTACAATGTCCTTCAGGCTTGTTATATGCCCCCACAGAATCAAAAAGAAAGCCAACAAAGAATTTAACATTTCAACAAGATAGGAACTATTTACTGTAAGCATATCGTGAAATTCTGGAAGACATACTATCAATACTTTGAGAAAACACTATTAACATGTGTTGAAGAAGTCAGTTTATAAATGAAACATTACAAATCTTATGTTTATGCATACAACTTACAAAATAGAAAAAAGTTGCTATTTTTCCAATAGTATAGCATCACACTAACACTATATAGTTAAGATCAAAAACTTCTGTACACACGTTCACTACACCTCCAAAGCAGCATATGCCTCTTAGACATCCTCATTTGTTATTTAACATATGCCAATCATTGTTTCAGGGACTTGTACCAGTTTGAGCAGGCTAAAGCAATCATTCTGCCTTAACTTTAGACAAAGTTAACTAGTTTGAGGGAACAAAAGTTTCATAATCAATAAAGAAACATTAATACCAAATTCCCACAACAGGATGGAAAACATTTCTAAGGAGAGGATATAATCCTAACAGAATGGACTATACTCCCAGGTACAGTGAATGTGGGAATTAGGAGTCTGAAAAAATACATTAAGACATACAAAATTTAAGTGATTATCAAATCAGTAGTAACTACTAGAAACTTAAATATGAATTATTGATGTTTTTCTAATGCAACGTCATCCAGTTTACTGCTTAGGACTACTTTCAAAGCTGATCTGTCATTACATTTTGCCATTAGTGCAAATTAATACCCAAACAATAGGGAGCAGTTTGAATCACATGGAATTTAACAAAACAGAATGATTGTATATCTAACTTTTTGTATTCTGAAAATAGTGCTATAAAACTCAATTATTTCTAGCTTCTAAAATCTTCTACCATAATTAAACATGGTTGCTCGCAAATTCTTTTCTAGAGGAAGTAAACGCAAAACACATTACGATTATGTTTTGCTGCTGGTCTCCTCATACATGTGCTTCATCAATGAGAGCACTACTCTAGGCATGCATTTATCATACTACTTTAATGTAACTGAACATGAGCAAAACCTAATAGTTCACATTTGGTAAGTGATTTGTTTTGGTGGCAGGCTTATTTTTTAAATGAAAACAAATCTCTAAAATCAAATGGCCAGTTTGACAACCTGAATTAGAAACTTAAATCTGTAAAAAAATCTTAACACATTGAAAGCAGTTTCTGAAAAATACACAATCTAACTATTTTTCACTTTGGCTTTTTCTTTTATACATGAAGATTACTGATGAAAATCAAACGATAACTCCAAGTCACATAGGGCATCATTTATCACTGCTTTCTAATAGAAATATATATTTTTAACTTGAATTTCAAAGAATTTAAGATTTTTAAAATTAAAGCTCTAGTCCAAGTTTCCAGCTGTTAATTTTTTAAAAAATATAATTTGGGTCTCTGATAGAGAAAACTTAGCTGGGCTAAGCTACTTGGATAATCTTACAGGATAGTGAGGTTCAGACAGAGATCATTTCCTGAATACAGTTGACCTTTAAGAGAACAATTTCCTCACCCAAACAGTTATGCAGGATACTGCCAGATCTCCACTACAAAAAACCTGCCAGAATTTCTAGACAATTGTTTACCATCCATGTTAAAAACCTTGTACCACCAGAGGCAAAGCAGATAAAATAAGTCAACTTGTTTCTAGTCTAGACTATTTACCTAAATAAATTCATAAAATCACATGGAAAAATTAATGAATAGAAAGTAACTTTATCTGATCTGTCAGCCAAAAAAATCATTACTAATTCTCTATAAAAAGAGAAAACTCAACCATAAATGTCTACCTGTTTAAATAAAAATGCCAATCTTGGAAGTCTTTTAACACCAAGACATAGAAAAGCTTGCAAATTCAAGATGATGCTTAAAATGAAAGCTATGGTTCAAAATTTGTATTCATAGTAAGAGACTAAAATCTTGTCACTGCAAAATTCCCCTTGGCTTTTGGCATTGACACTGAAAGATTTTAGTCTTTTGGTCACTTGAAGCTGCTACAAAATACAACAATAAGCCTTTAAAACAGGGGCAGGGGAAGTATAGAATTGAGGGATAGTTAACTACATCATATACAAGTAAAACATAGTTTGAAATAAACACAGTCATTTCTGCTAGGGATCTGAAGATATAAGAAGTTTCCCACTATCCTTTCCTTTTTGAAGAGGATCCTCTAAAGAAATAATTCCTTTAAGTTACTGTTAAGTGGTGGTGCCTGGCAGCAGCTTCAATAGGCTAGTCTTCAATCCAAGTAATTAAGTAATCTCACAAGGAATAATCATACATGGCAACAGGGTAAAAAAGCAGGGCAGTTCTTCCATGCACAAACATTTCAGGAGAAAAACCATCAATTTTAAAGATAACCATCAGGTTTCAGGTATCCTAGCACACTCTAAACCTAGGTTTTGCTTTATACCACTGGTGACTAAACATTAAGTTTTGCAGTGAGGTTTTTTTTTTTTTTTTTGCCTGCAACTATATACACATTGCAAAACTATTCTGCATCACATGATTTTAAATGAAATAAATATAAAAATGAACCACACAATCAACACATAACTTTAATACTCCACATTTATCTTGATCACAATGGTGGTAACCTTCTAGTCAACAATCTTGTGAGTTGAGGAGTTGATTCTCATTCTCATATCCATCAGGCAGATATGCTCTCCGTAGCTGGTCAGACTTAGGTATGGAGCCTCCATTCTTCACATGGCGAGATAGGAAAGCACGGACTGCTGGGTGATCAGCCTTCTCAAGTGGGATGTTGGCTTCCAGGCACATTTTCACAAAGTCCTGGATAACACTGACTTTCTCTGTTTGCGCAGTACTGTTGCACTGAAGAGATGCAGTTAGGGGCCTCTGCTTCTTTCTCACATTCTGCTCTTCAAATTCTGCCTTCCTCTTGGTATGAGTCTTTGACTTGAGGTGGTCACTAATGGCAGACTTGCGAACATGATTCAGAACCACATTGCAAGAAGTGCAGAAGAGTTTTCCTCCATCTTCATGCAGCTCACCTCCAAACTCAGTGACTCGATCCAGGGGAGTCACATACAAAGCAGTCTTAGAACGGTTTCGAGCAGGTGGTGCTGTTACTACAAATCGCTCCATTCTGACTCTAAATAAATATGGTTCTTTCAAGACAAAAGAAACAAAGATAAGTGTTATAACAACAGTTCATTCTCGAAGTAATAAATAATAAAAGGCAGTATATAAACACTTTAAGATTAAAGACTTCAACAAACTTAGTTCAAATTAGTAGTGTGTCTACTAATCTTAACTTACCTGAAATATGTAAGGAAAGGCAAAACCAGAACAAGTTACTAACCAGTAATACTCAGGTCCATTCCTTGATTTTTATGAAATTCAAATAAATTAGAACTATAAAGAACGAACTCAAACTAACGCAGATGTCACTGTTATTTAGGGAAACCTAATCACAGGTCAACATTTAGGGTATAAATATTACTCTCATCCAATTTAGATATGTATTCTAGTTTAAAAGAGCTTCTTTGCTGTCACAATTCTGGGACAACTGATTTTAGGAACACAACTGTGGACAAAGTTTTTCCAAACAGGTGGGCCTATAAGCTGCCATAATTCTATATGAAGATGAATATAATCTCAAAAATTGTTTTGAGTAAAAGCTACAAAAAAAAAAAAAACTCAGACCAAATGCAATTAACAGCAACAATGACATTAAATTGTAAAGCCAAAATAGAGTTCAAAGTAAGTTATTCTGTAATGCATGTATACCTGTTTTCCAAAAGGTGTTAAGATATGCAAAGTCTTATTTCTCTAATACTTTGGTTTCCTTTTTCAATTAAAATTAATAATTACGTTTGCTAATATTTATTTCACTGATTAGTAAGAACAAAATCAAGAACATAGTGTCTAGTATACAGCAAAACCTCAATTAAAAAAGCTGATGGAAAAAGTAAATGAGTATCTTCACTATTTGTCCAAATACTTATATTTATTTAATGTAGAAGCAGCTTAATAATTTCTCAACTTATCCTAATAACATACTTTCATGACCACAGCACTAAGTAACAAAATCACAGCCTTATGGGCATCGAAATCTTTAGATGAGGAACATACTTCGGTAGGTGAAAATCATCATTAAGTCTTAATTGTTCCCTGGGGCCATACCTTTAGGTTCTTACAATAACCAACACTTAAGAAGTTAAAGTGAATTTGATAGAATTCAAGACGAAATTCTGTCTGCATAAATACGTTAGAGAAAGAATTCTAAGTGTGCTCTGAAGAACTATGCTTTATAAGTGTAATCAGAAACGATGGAGCATTCCATGAATACGAACTAAAGAATAGCTGGGTAACATGAACTCTTTCAAAAGAACTTTAAATTGCCAGTGTATCAGACACCATGGATCCAAAAAATTAAACATTTCACAGAAATTCTGAAAAGCAAAATAAAGTCTAGGTTTTAACAGATTTCATTTCCTTTTTTTAAGTGCACAACTCTCATTTGCCAAATGTTGTGTTAGGCTACAGGCTGGCAACGGCAGAGAAGACAGTTAATGATTCCTACCTAGTATTTACCATTACACGTTTATACTTTAAGTAAATGGTATGTGTTTTACACTCCCACGACAAATCAGTACCAATTACGATTAATGGTTCTAACCCTATCAACATTAAATATTTGTGCCCTGTAATGCCTAAATCTTACTATGTAAAAGTCTTGTGTCTTTAAATATTTGGTTTTCAAAAACAGTAACTAAGCATGTAATTCTTTGTAACATAAAATGCTCAATCATTTCTGCTAATGTGAAAGGCCTATATTTTCCAATGATTTTGTAATTTCAAAAAGTCTGTCTGTGTTACTGCAGAGGCAAATTTCCACCCAGTAGAGGTTGCTCGGGTTTACATACCAGAAGAACAAAAGTGTTTAATAGAACATAAAGATATTTTCAATAAGTGAAGAAATTAAAAAGTGCAGGAATTAGCCAACAAAAGAGAAAAAGCAAATCATTTACTAGATCAAGATAAAACTCATCGTTAAGTTTTCAAGTTTAAATGTTTACCGGATTAGTTTCCAGTTTTTTTCGTCTTGATACTTAGCAAGGAAGGGTCTCCAGAGCAAAACCAGAGACGCATCAAATCCTGGCACTTTTCGTTCAACCCCGAAGATGCCTTCAAATCAGTTTTTCAACAAGTGGTGGTGGGGAAATAGTTTCTGGGCTTGCACCCGATTTTCCCTGCGGTGCCAGGAAGTCATGCCTTTACTGTAAAACATGAAAAACAAATGGAAGGAAAAAAAATGGGGGACGAAAGGGAAGGAGGGTGACTGAAAAGATGAACAAGAACGTCAACAACTGCCACCACGCAGGTGTTTCCAAAATCGTTTTTTAGCTAATTTCACACCACAAACTCGATTCCAACGTTTACCCTAACACTTCCATTCCCCAGGCCCTCCTCGGTGGTCCGCCCGCTAGGCACCTCCTCACGCTCCCCAGGCCCCGAGGTTCGGGCGGAGGCGGGGGCGGGGGAGAGCCGGGGCGCGGGACGTTCCCGGCGTCTGGGCTCCCTTCTCCGGCGCCGAACCAGCACGCCGGCGCCCCACCGTCCCGACCACGCTAGCCGGGCAGGGCCGAGTCCCAGGTGCCAGCTGTGGGCCCGGGAACTCGACAGCCGAGTTGGCGGCAGTCTCAAGGGAGGCGGCAGCAGGCGCCTGGCTGAGGCGGCCGCTGTCAGGCTTCCCGTCTCCTCCCTCTTCCTCCCGCCGACAACTGTGCCCCGGCCCCGCCCCCGGTTCCAGCTTCAGGACGGAAGGCCCCGGGCCCAGAGCCCCGCACCAACGGCCGGGCCCACCTTCGGCCTCCCTAGCTCCTTGGTACCGTAGGATCGAGGCCGCCGTTAGGGGAAGTGGACAAGGCTCGGCCGGAAAAGAAAGGAGGAGGAAGAAAGAAGAGCAAAGAATAAGAGAGGAGGAATATCCGTCGCTGCCGCCGCCGCCGTTGCCGGATCGAGCCCCGCGGCGGCCGCCGTGTCCCCCGCCGCGCCCCGTCCGCCTGCACCGCCTATGGCAGAGCCCGTAGGCGGTCCCCAGCAACCGCCGAGCTGCATTGACCAACAGATGGCCGGTCTATTAAACAGACTGCTGATTTGACCAATAGTAGTGGAAAGGCGGGCATGAGCATGATTGGCAGCTATCGCTTTCCAATAAAAGCTGGGGGCGTGGGTGGGCGGAGCCGGAAGTAGAGCCCAGCCGAGGGGCCCCTGTCCGGCTAGGGAGGAGGGAAGGGGGAGGGAACTAAAGAGGAGGAGGAGGTTAGCCTAGGCAGCTACAGCGGCGGCGGCGCAGGGCTGGTACGCGCTGGGCGGCGAGAGCCTCATGGCGGAGGAAGAGAGCGACCAAGAGGCCGAACGCCTCGGAGAAGAGCTCGTGGCCATTGTGGAGTCCCCGCTGGGGCCTGTGGGGCTTAGAGCTGCAGGCGACGGCAGAGGCGGCGCTGGCAGCGGCAGCTGCGGCGCCGGCGTCGGGATCAGCAGTCGGGATTACTGCCGACGCTTCTGTCAGGTGAGGCGCCCGTTGGCCGCCCCGACTTGTCACCCGAGTCCTGGGCCTCTCTGCGTTTCCTGGCCTTCTCGTCCATGAATCTGGTGTATGTCCAGTGCCCGATCTTCTAGCCCAACAAGGCGGGTGAGGGTGAAGCTCCCTCCTCCACCTAGCCGGCAGGGGGTGGGGGGCGGGGAGCAAGGCGAGGGTGACTCGCGGGCTTAGGGTTGGTCAGAAAGTGAGAGTTTGTCGGGGATGCAGGAGCTGGAAAGAAGGAAGGTCGGCTGTCCGGAAAGCTCTGTCCTGACAAGCCTTCCCTGCCCCAAACAGACCTTCCTGCCTGAGAGTCCCGCCTTTCTTATGCTTCCTACCTTGGTCCTTCTCACCTAATTTGGCACCTCTGGTAACATTTTCTGTCTTCCCTTCTCCGCCGCTTGCCCCCATGTTCTCCCTTTTTTTCTGGGATGGGAGACATGCCATCTTTCCTGTCATTGCCACCGTTCCCCCTCTTCTAGGGTCTCCTGTCATCCCCTCACAAAAGCCCGCTGGGACGATTCTCCATTTGCCGTAGACGCTGACCCACGGTGATTTAGTTACTTTTTTTTTTTGGACAGAGGGTTCGTTAAGGCAGCGTGATTGTCATCTTTTTTTTTTTTTTTTTTAAACCTCCTTCCGTTGACACGCACTCTTTTCTAATTAACTGCTTATAATGAGTAATTTTCCTTAAACTTGCTCCGGTTAACATCACCACCACCCTCATCCTTCAATTTATAGCGTACTTCATTCAGTCTGTAAAACACAGTATCTAAACGGTGACATTAAATTATTTACTCAGTCGACTCTCACAGGGGTTTGATGTTGTTCAAAGTGTTAGTAATCAAATATAGCAGTATACCCCTGCTTGTTTAGGGGTAAAGTTTGTGTATTCTGCATTCTTACCTACTTGCATTTATAATTTAAACGTTTTGTTCCCTTTCACAACAGTCTTGTTTTGCAAGCTATTTAGGAAAAACGACAAAAACAATTAGCTGCTCCTTTTCCATCCCTTTTTAAATGTGTCTATTATTTTGGATGTACAGAGTTCAAATTCTGGCCCCATCATCTCCTGGCTGAATTTATTACCTTGGACAACTTACTCCGTGTCTCCATTTCCCCTTCTGTCAAAGAGGAGTAATAGTTAAATTATGTGAAGGGTTTGGATCAGGTAGCTATTAATTTCATTTTGATAACAAGTAGGAAATAAAGTTAATGAAAAGTGGGCATCATGTTTGCTGACATTTCTTTTCAATGCTTGTAAGGAATTTCTTTCAGTGCTTGTAAGGGAATGCTTGTAAGAATTCCCTTACAAGCATCGAAAGAAAAAGGATGGAGTTGACATTTTTTGAACACAAGTTGAACTTACATTCAGGTAGGTTTTTAATGTTTTAATTTAAATTGCCTTTTGATTTCATGTTTTTCCCCAGTGTCATAAAGAAGGAAGGGTGTGTCAGTTTCTTTGGCATTGCTTAGTTGATGACTTTCTTGAAAATATATTTTTATTTTGATAATTGGCATTCACTGAATTTAGAGGTTCAGTGTCTTGTTTTCAGAGCACTTGTTTTCTAACTATACCTTTTACATATAGAAACAACGCTACTGGTAGATTTTTTTATCTACTGGAATTTTAAACTTTGGAAAATTAGGATACAATTTATGTTTTTAATATATTCAGGGGCTAAAAATATCTCTTTAATTTTTTGTTTTGCTTTTTATACCATTAACAAGCAACTAAAATTTTAGAACAAATGACAAATTTAGCCTGCAAAACAGTGTCTGAATAGTGACAGTACAATATTTTAAGAACAAATGAAGTTGACTATTTTATGACTTCCCTACTTCCTGTATATCCAAGGAAATAAAACTAAACTGGAAGAACTTAATGAACTTATATTTTCTATTGCTAAATTATGTTTAGACTGACATACTTTCATGTTACCAACTTTTACCTGAAACATAGTTTATTATTGGAAACTTCACCTATTTTATAATACTTTAGATTACTGATAGATCTGCTCTTAGGTGCTGTCCTTGATTTTACTTTGCAGGTGAGCTTCGTGAAGTCCTTTCTTATATTAAAACTTTTAGATGGAATAAAATATTCCTTTATTAAGTTGAATTTTATCTACTGAGAAATAAAATTCTACCATAGTAATTGCTTTATTTGCCAGTAAAGGAAGCAGGGGATTATTTAATTCCTAGTCGAAGATTTCTTTTTAAAATTTTGGTTTTCTGACACTTACGGAGGCTAATATTAAGTATAATGATTTGTATTTAATAAGTAAATGACTTACTCGTGAGTAATGAAATGGATATGTGTACTTGGGGTATGTGACAGTTATCTACATCCATGAATTATACAGACAGCTTAGTGGTGTTTCAAAGAAAGGCTCTAGTTTATCTTCCTCTTTTTAGAGGGAAATATGAATCAAAATTTCTTGGCAGTTAGTTGTGTGGGCAAAGTGAGAGAGGAAGGAGCACTTCTTTTCCAGAGAGGTTTTTGTGTCTTATATCATAAGGAAAAGTAAAACAGAAGATACAGTGTAATGTTGGACTGGCCCTGTCACATCCTCCTTTGGCCCTTGTTAGCTGACTCAATAAATGCTTAAATAAAATTGGCCCTTAACTGATACTTAATTTGCTTTGAGGACAAAAGGTAGGGGAAAGTAACTTTTATGGAAAGCCTGCTAGCTCTTAAGCTTCAGACAGCAAGTTACATAGTTGAAATTGAGGCCTGAACAAGTTAATGTGTCTTAGTTTCCACTATGTAGACATGCTGGGATTTGAACTTAGTCTTCAGTTTCTGCTGAAAAGCAGATTGAAATTGTAAGTAAATCTTCAATTATAGAAGGTGGTTGTTGTTTTTTTTTGCATGTGATGTGAAAGGAAAAAGAAGTTACTGGAAATAACTCGGTATCATGGATGAAAAGTTTACAAAGTACTCTTTCATTATGACACAGTAGTAAAAAATATTTCAAGAAGCAGAGTGTTATTGTCTGATTTGTTAAGTGCTGCAAACACTTCTCTAATTCCTGAAAGTTTTAATGATTCAATTTATTTTGTCAGCAAATACATTGAATTTTTTTGTCATAAATTGTAAACTAAGGAAGTTAAAACACTTTCTTCTTAGTTCAGTCCCAGAATGAACATAATGACTAATAAAAAAAGGATTTCTGTAACCACTTTGATATATTGATTAAAATATAATTTAAAATTATTATATACTGTAATAGGGTTAATATTCATGCTGTGAGGATGTCATGAATGTAAAAAGAGAGAATGAACATAAAGTACTTAGTATTGTACCTAGCACATAGATAGAACTTAAATAGGTAGATGCTATTAATATTTCTCTGTTGTAAAATCCTCTGAGGATTTAAGAGGGACATTAAAGATAATCTATGAGTAGCTTATAATTTGTGTTTTGCACTAAACTTTAGAGAAATTCTAGAAATTATTAAATTCTTTTATTTAACTAGAAAAGTTGAATGTTCCTGGTGAAACACAATGATTTATAAAACAACTGTGGCAGGGGTTTGTAAGATCTCTATGGCAGGAGTTCTCAGAGATTTTGTTTCCCATAGGGGACATTTGGCAATTTGAGGACATAGTTTTGATTGTCATGTCTCTTTAATTTTTATTAATGTACATAGTTTGAAGAAGTCATATAAGGCCTAAATATCAGGAATTGCATTTTGCTGATAATGGAGACCTAAGTGGCTTAAACAAGGTGGGCATTTATTTCCCCTGTAAAAAAATCTTGAATAGCCAGTGTAGAGATAGTGTGGTGGTAATACGATGATTTGCTCTTTATCAGTCATCCTTGTCTTACCATCCTGAGTTTGTGTCAGGATCCAAGGTAGCTGCTTGAGTCCCAACCATCACATCTGACTTCCCAGTGGCAGGAGCTGGGTGTCTGTGGTGTAAACCAAACCAAGTTATTCTAAATTCTACTTAATGACTCACTTTCATCTTGTGAGTTACCCCATCTGAAAAGAATGTTAGGGGCTGGGCCTGGTGGCTCACACCTGTAATCCCAGCACTTTTGGAAAGCCTAGGTGGGCTGGATCACTAGATCAGCAGGAGTTCGAGACCAGTCTGAGCAACATGGTGGAACCCCATCTCTATTAAAAAATACAAAAAATTAGCCGGGCGTAATGGCATGCTTGCCTGTGACCCCAGCTACTCAGAAGCTGAGGCAGGATAATTACTTGAACCTGGGCTGCGGAGGTTGCAGCAGGGAGCCAAGATGACACCACTGCACTCCAGCCAGGGCAACAGAGCAAGACTCTATCTCAAAAAGAAAAAAAAGAAGATTAGGAAATTTTCCAGATTTTTGTTTCTTGATCAACACGTGCCTATGATTTTGTCAGTAAGGAAGAAAACATAAATGGATATTGAAGAAACAATTTTTTTTTTGCGACAGCTAATAACCAAAAATAGCAGTCATGCCCTGTTCCCTTCCTTTCCTGTGTCTTATTCTCTCAGAAGCTATCACTGGTAACTCTTTGAGTTTTGATACTTGCCTTCGTATTTGTAAGTATTTTTTTCCCTAGTTGTTTTAGATGGAATCAGTTGGCCTGCTACAGGAAGGAGATAGGGACTACCTTACCGTCTCACTACTGATCTCATTATTTAGCATGTTCATTGTGTACACTTTGATTATACCCCATTTTTTGTTTATTCCCTTTCTTCCCCCTACGTTCTTTGTGTCCAAATATTCAGTCTCTTGGGAGAATTAGGAGTTAGTTTCCATTGTTTTGTTAGGGGAAGGATCTGGAAGAGATTTTGAACTGATTTTTTGTTTCTGACTCTGTTTTCTTTTTTTATTTTTTTTTTGAAAGAAAAAGAGAGGAAAGAAAGAGTGAAAGAAAGAAAAAAAAGAATGTAAGAGAGAAAGAAAGAGGAAGAGAAAGAGGGAGAGAGAACGGGATTCTTGTTCTATTGCCCAGGCTAGAATGCAGTCTAAAAATGGGTATT
>CAUYLG010052810.1:0-13211 GCA_963573385.1 Cacajao melanocephalus | reverse complement strand
AGACAAATTAAATTCCAGTTTATTTAGCTCCCGGGCGAGGTTCTGTGGTCCCGGGGGAGGGAGAGAGAGAGAGGGGCCAGAGAAGTCGCACTCGGCCGTTCTGGGAGTTGGGTTTTATAGGCGGTGAGGGCAATAGATTGGTCAGTGGGGAAACAAAGCATGGGCAACTGCATTGGTCATAGAGAGACTGGACCTGGACTTGGCAAGCTGCCATTGGTAGCCCAGTGGGGCTATCCATAGGTGGGCAGGAGAAGGTAATAGATTGATCGGTGTGAAAACAAAGCATGGGCCCCTGTATTGGCCAGAGAGAGAGAGACTGGACCCGGACTTGGCGAGCTGCCATTGGTCAGGCTCTCGGCGGGATTTTTAAATTTTGGGCTGAGAGCATGATTTAGTGCTGAGTGTGGGGCTAGGGGTGGAATGCAGGAGTGGGTGTGAAGAGCCCGCATGGAGAAGGCAGGCACCAGTAGGACGTCCAGCCTCCTGATAAGTGTTATCAGGTGCGGAGGGGGTGAATATTGTCCATCCGGCTCCTGGCGAGGCTATCGGCCTTACACACAGAGTTGTGGGAAGGATTAAAATTACATAGTACCTGTAAAGTACGTAGCACAGTGGCTATCACATATTAAGTAGCATGATAACGCTAGCTGTAGCTCTCATTTAAGTATGTGAGAATGCTAGGTGTAACTATAAACATCCGTGTAAGTTTGGGCAAATTATTTTACCTCTCTCTAGACTTTGATGTCCTCATTAATAAACAAAATTAGTGTAATGTTCGCTTCCATAAGCATATTATTTTTTGCTATAAAAATAATAGCAAGCAATAATGTAATTATAATTAAGCAAATTCACATTTTAACAATTCTTTATGGAACTATATTTAGTGCGTAACAATCTGTTTTGTGTCCCCAACTAAGGGGCTGATTCTTATATTTCCAAATGAACTCAGGCATTGAAAAGAACATTGGAGAAGAAAGCAGTTGAGGGATTTCTGTAAGTATGACATAATATATTCTGTAAGAGAAATAATAATACCCTAGCATGCAATTATTTTAAAGTCCATGTGTGATTAATAGAGTTGTAGGTATTAGAGAGCGAGAGAAGCCCTATTCCTATCCTAGAAACTCATAAAATGTTTAATGGGGAAAAAAAAACATACACAATATGCAGAATATTACAACAATGATTAGTCAATGAATTGATGGTATTAATTACTTAATGAAATGTTTGCCGTGTCATCACTCTGCTCCACCCACATTGCAAAGATGCTTTCCTAGAAGATGCTGAATAAGATCCTACAGTAAGGGCTTTGAATGTGGAATCCTCTGCTTGATTATGTCGTGCTCTCTATTTTCTACAAGTCTTTGCTGAAAATAAAGCTCCTTACCGTATGTAAACATCTTCTCCAGTGAGGCACTCTCTTTTTCCTTTCTTCTTTCAACAGCTTGATCTCCTTAAGAATAGTTGTAAAATCTGTACCTCTTGTCACTGTTTAACGTACCATGTATTTTACTTATTTATTGTGTTTGTTGCCTCTTTCCTTCCCATGAAGTGTAATTTTTAAAATATTTTTTTTTCTGTCTTTGTTTCCACTGCAATAAACCAGTGCTTATCATAAATAGGCACCCGGTAAATTTGTTAGAAGAGTAAATAAAATAGCTCCAAAATATTGCAAAAAAATAAGAGGCAGTAGTTATCACTAAGCAGTGTTACTAGAAAGCTGTGGTATAAACATGGAAGAAAAATATACTTTTTATTTACTTCTTCTACATTTTGAATGAACAAGTTCAATTGCATGCATTCATGTGCAAAAGTATTTTTTAGAAAACAAGGATATCTCACAGAAACTCTAAATATTGGATAAAATGGAGAGAAATAAGTTGGCTGACTTCAGATTAATCTTCTATCTTCTTTAAATGACCACTAGATTTTTCTAAGTGTTTATTACACAAGTAATTTTATTTCCTGTACTTTTATGGTTTTTATCTTTTTGTGAGTGGCTGTTTCTTAAATGATAAACATAAAGAAAATTGTTTATTTTAACTGTTTTGGGTTCTTGAAAAAAATCAATTCCTGTAAAATTTCATCTGAGTGTTTTGGCAGATATTTTGATATCAACATGTTCACTTTTTATTCCCCAAGTGAGTTGGGAAAATGAGCTTTTGTTCACACCTACATTTTTTTCTCAAGATAAGTTTTCCTTTATTCCAAGAAAACATCTCTTTCAATTATATCCAGGCCACAAGATACAAGAAATACCAAGTTCATGCCAAATGTATCAAAAGTATTGCACCGGGAACTTAGGAATCTTTTTCTGAAGCCCTTTGAATTGCCACTGTGCAAGTGATACTAGCCATATGCAGCTATTTATGTTAAAATTTAATAATATAAAAAATCAAGTTTTAGTTGTACTAGCCACATTCCAAATACTCAATAGCCACATATGGCAAATAACTACCATATTGGACAGTATAGCACTATAGCACTGCCAGAATGGTTTTACTGTCCTACCTGAGGCTATGACAAAAAAAAAAAAAGGAGATTAGAAATCTAGAAAATATAAGTATATAAACACATATGGAATTGGCTTTTTCAAAGCAAGAAGAATTATTTTTAACTGCATCCTGGCCATTCTTTGGTCAAATACTAGAGGATAAAAAGCTAGGCAGGTGCGATGGCTCATTCCCCCACTCCCAGCACTTTGGGAGGCCAAGGGGGGGCAGATAATGAGGTCAGGAGTTTGAGACCAGCCTGATCAACATGGTGAAATCCCATCGATACTAAAAATACAAAAATTAGCCTGTAACGGGACCTACTCAAGAGGCTGAGACAGGAGAATTGCTTGAACCCAGGAGGCAGAGGTTGCAGTGAGCCAAGATCACACCACTGCACTCCAGCCTGGGTAACAGGGTGAGACTCCATCTAAAAAAAAAAAAAAAAAAAGAAAAAGAAAAAGAAAAGAAAAAAAGAAATCTGATAAGAGTTTCCAGTGGAGTGCTTGCACATTTGCACTTGCTAGGTTTTCAATAAATATATGCTGAAATAATTAACTAATTATTATTTTATGACTGCTTGTCATGTGCAAAACACTCTAAGACCTTTGCAGGAATACACAGACACACACATGCACACACACACAAACATAAACACATATATATCCTCCCAGAAATTATTACTTTAAAGCAATCATTTTATTCTCTATTTTTGAGTCATGTTAATTTAAATTTGGAGGAGGCCATTGTTTTGGACTGAGCTTCTGCCCTAGAGCCCAACAGACCAAACCAAAATGGAGCAATCACTGAAGCTGTAAGGAGTCAATAAATTCTCAGGCAGACCAGTTTTTTTCTGAAAACAGGAGCTTCAACAGCCAGTTGGAAAGAACCCAGTCAACCTCTGCTGAAATAATGAGGAAGTCGCCTCTTCTTTAACTCTTGCAAGAAAAATAATCCGGAGTACCTGGTATTAACGAATTTGCTCTTTTGATTATCTGTTTTCTTGTTCCTACCTTACGAAAGACAACTGTTCAGCTATGTCCAACGTAGCACCTCTCTATTTTTATATGAGATGATCCCTGATTCACGAATCTCAAAAATCAATAAGCTTAATGAACTAAATTTGTCATACTTCGGTTTTTGGATAGTCAACAGTAGGAAAAAGTATTGAATCAGAATTTTCTTGCTGAATTTCACTACACAGCTATTTAAAATGAAGAGATAATTCTACTACGTTGGTTTTAATTCAGGGTGCAGGAACATTAGCCCACAAAATTGTTTGGTCATACTAAATTCTTTCATTTATTCTTATATAAGTCTTCCTAGCAGGCTCTGTGCCTGCCCTAATTCTTCTCAGATATTTCACTGTTATTCCTTCTTTAGAATTTAAATCAATTGCCATCCTACTAGGTAAGCAAGTTTCTCCTGTCCTTCTCAGCTCTTTGAGACCCATGTAAAATTATTTCATAGCATGGTGTACTTTGCCTTTATATTTGAGTTTGTACTTAAAAATTTATTTTTGTTGTTTGACAAAAAGTCTACTATTTTTCATTGGAAAATGGGCTTCAGGAAGGCTTGGACTCTGGATATTTTTGCTCACCAATGTGTTTCCAGTAACTGATAGAAGGTTTACTTATAGTACGTTAACACATACACACACACACACACACACACACACACAAATGAATGCTACCCTTGCCCTTTCATGACAGCCATCTCTTTCTACACTCCTGGTTTACTGAAATTTACCTAGGCTGTAGTAATCGTCCATGTGTGTGGGTGGGAAAAGAGACTCATTTTGGATCATTGCCTTAAATGCTTCCTTTTCACAGCAGATTTCAATCTCCTCCTGTTTAAAGATTAATACTGCACTGTCAACATAGTGTAGTGGAAAGTATAAAACTGTAGAAGCCAGAATACTTCTGTTCTCCCTTATGTTATTTACCTGCTGCATGACCCTAGCAACTGAGCTTCTGTTTCCTAATCTGTGAAATGGGAATAGAACCACCTGTCTCACTTCACTCATACTCAAATAGTTTGTGTAAAGGTCATATACAAGAACTATGTGAAAATACTTTGTGATAATCCAAATTATTCGACAGAACTAGGAAAGACACTGAAGCTTCTGAGTGGTATGATTCTTATGTTTTTCTCACTCTCTGCCAAATTTAATTTTTCCACTTCAGTGACTTTCCTTTCATCTGCCTTCAAACATGGAGAACTCTCCTTCACCTCTCTTGCTGTATTTGGTTCTCCATCTGTCTATTATCCCAGTACTGTTCTCTCTTTTACTGCCAACTTTTTGCCTTATTTTCTCATCAGATGAGTTATCTGTAAAATCCTATAGTCTTGCTCCTTTCCTTATCACTTTACCAAATCTGTACTTAAGTGTCCATTTTCATGCCATTGACTGTAGCCATTTTACTCTGTTGGTACTAACTAAAGCCGAATTGATGCATTCAGCAGTTTCTCCCAATTGCTGAAAATATGACAGTGTTTATACAGTTAGTCTACAGTCTAATATCAGTATTGCTGTAGAAGAGTTTCTAAGTTTCTATTTAAAATCCACATTAAAATAATTAAATAGTTTATTTCTTTATAAAATGAAGTACACTAACACATGACAATAAATTATGAAGTAAATGATTAATGTACTTTAAGATAGCTTTTGAGTCACTGAAATGATTTAAATAAATTGCTAGTTCGGTTTTTTTTGTAATAGGAAAAAAGCCACCACAACCACCACCACAAAGAATAACAAAAGCTGATCAAAAACTAAGTGTTAAAATCAACAAAAATCAGTATAAAATCAACAGTGTCTATTACTTCCCACAGCAAACTTGCCTCTTCTATAGATGTGTTTCAAAATATAATATGATACATATTCAATTGATGAATATATATGCATATATATATATAATTTTTTTCTTAGAAATAGATCTTTTTGAGGGGATAGTAACCACAGCACTACGTTTTTGGTCTTTATGCAAGTCAGTCACACGTTAAAAACAATATTTATTGACCTTCTAATGTATAACTGTCACTGTTAAAAATGTTTATATCTGCCGATGAAGTAAAAGACACAAGTCTGTCTTCTTAGAGTTTACCTGCTTAGAGAGATAATAAACACAAAAATATACATATGGAATTCAACATAAATATTCATATAAAATTCATGGTGGTTGCTTCAAATAATTCACACAAAATCCAGTGATAAAAAATATCATGGGTTACGTACCCACTAGAATCACGTAAGTGGGATATTAACAAGGAGGCTCTTGGAGGAGACCAGACATAAGATGTTGGTCATGTGTTAAAGAACCAGGCCAGTAAAAGTGGGGACTAACTGACCTATTTGAAATATAGTTAAGAAGCAGAAACAATAGGTCTCACAGAAGGATTAGAAATATGGGGTAAAGAAAAGGTAAGAACTAAGGATAGAATAAACATTGCTTAAAAGAAGACATTCAAGGCCAGGCACGGTGGCTCAAGCCTGTAATCCCAGCACTTTGGGAGGCCAAGGTGGGCGGATCACGAGATCAAGAGATCGAGACCATCCTGGCCAACGTGGTGAAACCTCGTCTCTACTAAAAATACAAAAAAAATTAGCTGGGCATGGTAGTGTGCACCTGTAGTCCCAGCTACCTGGGAGGCTGAGGCAGGAGAATCGCTTGAACCCAGGAGGCGGAGGTTGCAGTGAGCCGAGATTGCGCCATTCCACTCCAGCCTGGCGTCTGGCAACAGAGCGAGACTCTGTCTCAAAAAACAAAACAAAAATAGACATTCAAATAGCCAACAGGTATATGAAAAATTCTCAGTTCCTCTAATTATCAGGAAAATGCATATTTCCACAACGAGATGAGAAGTCAAATAAGACGAAGACTGGAACATGATCACTGGATTTGTTTACCTGAAAATAGTTTGTGTAATAAACAAAAACAGCAACAAAACCCTCCATCTATTTGAATGGTGAAGCAAATGTCAGACTGTAATGGCATTTTGTGTAAATGCTGAAAAGTCCTTGAAACCAAAGCCAAACCAAACCAAATAAAAAATAAACAGCATGCATAGGCAAATTTACAAATCTGTGAGAAGTTTGTGAAGAAGGGCAAAAAATTAATACATATCACTGACAATCAGCCTTATATGCTCTAATTATAGTCCGGTCCTGAATTTCCATTCCATCCTTAATTTCCAGTTACTTCATAGATGTTGCTTAGCATGGCACTTAATTAAAGAAGATTTTTAATAAAATCTTGTTTGATAATTTTATTAAAATGATGCAGCTACACATATTTCTACCCCAAGAGTGGCACAAAGTAATTAAGATAATTTTAGGTGGGAAATATTTCAACAATTATATATTTCGTAGGGAAATATTTCTGTAATATTAAAAGACTTCCACAGGGAGAAAATAAATGTGGTTAATTATTATCCAATTAGCCTGAAGTATTTTCATGGGAAAAACAATATATGGGTAAAATAATTTGTTTATGTGGAGGTCCTAGATATCAATTACAAAAGTGTAACATTTTATACTCTATTTACATAATCGAACTATTAGCATAGTTGTTTTTCATGAAAAAAGTAAAACTTTAGACCTTTAAAATTCTAATCCAATAAGAGGAATTTTGTTTCTTCTCAGTTTCTCTCATCTTTAACATTAGAGGCTACATTTCTGCCACCCGATTTCTTCCCTGGTAACCAGGATAGAGTATCAGGGCTAATTTATGATAGGACAGAAAAAAAAAGTAAGTTGTTTTAATATTCAAATGATGCTCGTCACTCGCTCTACTACGTATTTAAATTCTTTCTACTGTAATTCAGCCTATTTCTTTTACTCCTAACATAGTTAAAAATATCATTTCTAGTCATCAAATCCATGGTTAAAGGCTTAGGCAGGATTGCTTTTGCTGCATTTCAGATCTTCAAAGCAGGGCTTCCGTCTCTTTGAGATGCATATTAATTAGATAGACTAAACTGTGGTACTTTAAAATGCTCTAAGACTCTTTGTCCTCAAAATTAGATTCCCTCACCACCTCTTCCATGCTCCTTCCATGACATTCAAGGAAATAAAACTTATAACTTTTTCTATCATAATATAAGGCATCGAATTGTTGCACTTCACATCAGAAGAAACTTTCCAAATACAGAAACTTTACTTTTGCTATTTAGCCCCTAAAGTCAACTATTTTGAGGTGAGTGAAGCCTGAAAATGGTTCTCAACTACATCTATTAATGGCAGTCTTTCTGTTCCATGGAATAAATAAAATCTCTTCCTTAGTATATTTATAGCCTTCCCTGGTAAAGACAACATTTTTTCAATTATTTCCTTTTTCATGACTGACAGTTATTTTTCCGATTTGTTTGTATTCTCTTTCAGTCTGACATCTCACTTTGTTTAGTTAAATCAGAATCTTGAGGGGCAAGATCCAGTCCTCAACATCTTTGAAAATTCCTGAAATAATTGCATTTTGGGAACTTCTGGTTAAGGTCATTTCTGATCATTATAATCTCTTTAAATAATATTGATTGACTCTCTGTACCATGTATAAAACATATTTTCACAATGAACCTAAAATATAAGATATTATTCAATACATTTTGCTAATAAAGAAATGACATTCGAATTTAAATGCTTGCAAAGACCACGAAATAGTGGTTGAGCAGAGATCAGACCCTATCCCAGCTCTGGTTCCCAAGCTTGCACACTCTCCACCTTCCCAGCTGCCTTGTTGTAGGAGCATGAAGCTGTTTGCACATCCTCTTATCTTTAAAATGACAAAGAACTAAAACATATTTACAAGAAAAAAACAAGCCCATTCAAAAGTGGGCAAAAGATATGAACAGACACTTTAAAAAGGACACATACATGAGGCCAACAAACATATGAAAAAATGCTCATCATCACTGGTCATTAGAGAAATGCAAATCAAAACTACATTGAGATACGATCTCACACCAGTTAGAATGGCAATCATTAAAAAATCGGGAGACAACAGATGCTGGAGAGGATGTGGAGAGATAGGAACACTTTTACACTGTTGGTGAGAGTGTAAACTAGTTCAACCATTGTGGAAGACAGTGTGGCGATTCCTCAAGGACCTAGAAATAGAAATTCCATTTGACCCAGCAATCCCATTACTGGGTATATATCCAAAGGATTATAAATGTTCATTGCAGCACTATTTACAATAGCAAAGACCTAGAACCAACCCAAATGCCCATCAATGATAGACTGGACAAGGAAAACGTGGCACATATACACCATGGAATACTATACAGCCATCAAAAATGATGAGTTCGTGTCCTTTGTAGGGACATGGATGAACCTGGAAATCATCATTCTCAGCAAACTGACACAAGAACAGAAAATCAAACACCACATGTTCTCACTCATAGGTGGGTGTTGAACAATGAGAACACATGGACACAGGGAGGGGAGCATCACACACTGGAGTTTGTCAGGGGGAAATAGGGGAGGGACAGTGGGGGGTGGGGAGTTGGGGAGAGATAGCATGGGGAGAAATGCCAGATATAGGTGATGGTGAGGAAGGCAGCAAATCACACTGCCATGTGTGTACCTATGCAATAATCTTGCATGTTCTTTACATGTACCCTGAAACCTAAAATGCAATTAAAAAAATAAAAAAATAAAATGAAGTTTTGTCAGATGTCAATGTCTTGTCAACCTTATAGCCCTACACCCACGCAGCCTCCCATTCATTTACTTTTCAGAATTCAACTCCACATCACCATCTCCAAAACCTCCTATTACATATTAGACTGAGTAAAGTACACTCATGTAACATCTTGTCCTTTAGACTTACCATTTTAAGTTATAAAAATGTTGATTGACTTATCTCTCTACCTCATCTAGCTGTGAGATTCTTAAGAGTATAAGGGGTTTACATTCATTTCTGGATCTCCAGGGAGTAACAGTCAATAAATATTTATCAAATGAACAGCAGAGTGACAAAACCACTGTCTCAAATTTAGAGGCAGAGGCATTCTAATAAAATCTTTCATTTCTTAAACATTATTCTTTTATGAATCCATGTAAAAATTATATAACTATATAATTAATGAGGATTTTAAAATGTGTGTGTATGTGCGTGCACTTTCTGAGTTTCCAAAATATCTTGCAATCACTAGATTTTGCTAGATCATAAGGAGTGAAAGCATAGTCCTGATTCTATTAGCTAGATTCTTGCTGCCCAGGAGTGCAAAACTGGGCCACTGTAAGAGGTTTGTGACCTATTTTAATGCAGCAAATTTAGTGCTCTATTCTAATACACATTCTGCCTGCACAGGCGTCTATTTATCATACTTGGTAATAATATATAGCTTCTTTTATAGTTATTTTGCAAGGTACCTTTCCATAAAGATTTGCTTTTAGTGAATCAGTTTCATGCAGACACTGTGAAAGCCTTGCTGATGTACATCAACTTGTAAACATTCTCCTCCGGTCCATTTTTTTCCAGCCCTTTGTGAGTCTGATATTAGCAACCCCTTTTAAGCTGTGCCAGATTGCATGTTGACTCTGTGATGCACAATCAAAGAAGCATCAACACATTTATTTTCCCTTCTAATCTAATGTTCTACCATTGGAACCTAAGTCTCTAGAGATGAGGTACATTCTATCTTTTCCTTCTATTTTGATTAGGGTGATAGGCAATATGTAAGATACAAATCCTTGCTAGCTAATGCAGCTTCTAAAATGCCTCCCATATTAAATTATCAGATAAGCCAATAGCTTTCTATCCCCAAGAAGTTAAGATTTGAACCTTAACATGCAGCTTGTGCCACTCAACGAAGTCATTACATAATGACTTCACTTAAATAAAATTGCTTCCAGAACTCAAGCTGCTAGTTAGCAGATAATACTGAGCATCCCTCAAGAACATGCTTCAATCAAAACAATGTTAAAAATGAGCAACGTAAATGAAGATATATGTTATCATTGGGCAGTATCAAAACAAATGGAGCCACTGCTCATTGTGCAATTCATGAGACTGATGCCTGAACTATTGATTTCCTACTCACTGTCATTGTAAGAAGGCATTTTATTTTTTCCCTATGCCATAAATCCGACTTTAAACAGCGTAAGAAGCTTTTAGCAAGAAAATTTTACATCTGTTTATGTCTGAAATTAAAACCACCATAATTGAAAGGAAGAAAAAATAACCAAGGGGGTTTTCAAAAATTTAAAACTCCATCATGCATAAATGGAGCTCATCAAAGAAAGTAATTTCCCTGCAGAAAACACTCCATCTTTTGTTTTATGTAAGTTATCAACATGAATATTTTATTCTCAATGAAACTGCCTTTTCCCCTTTGTGTTTCATAGTTTTCACATGGTGTCTCGAATAAATAGCCTTCCTTCCTTCTATCCTACTCTATTATTCAGGTCAGTTGCGATAAACTGTTTTCCTTGCCTAGTGTAAGTAGTAATTACAGATTAAGTTTTACTAATTCAATATTTTTATTCTTAGTATTGCTATGTTTTGGAGACTAGAAACCCTAACCACTTGAATTTTCCCTCAGTAACAGAAAATCATTTCTTTTCCAGGTTGGAGCATATTATCTAGTGTACCTACCAAACTGGAAAGTGTATCTTAGTTTATTTTCATTTTCATTCTTGATTCAAGCTATGGCATAATGCCTCCATGGAATGACAACTCTAGTTGTCCAATTTACTGTAGTCAGTCCAATCAGCCTAACTGGATGCTATAATCATTGAGTCTCATTTGCCTAGTTATGCACTTAATGAATGGTTCTTCTGCCTCCTCTCCTGTTGACAATATTCGAGTCACTTGCTGCATCTGCTTGCTCTGACTAGACCTTTGGTAACCACATTGTGGTGTATGCAACATCAGATTGATTTGTTTTATTTGTAAATATATCAAAATAATATTTTATTGTTGTTTAAAGTTTTCAATCAGAATTAAAATGTACTGATAACTATTGATTGAAAAACTAAAGAAATATAGCTATTATTCCTAACTTCTGTGAGTCTAAAAGATAAATGAAAATATGTTTATAATTTTAAGCTTTTGAATATTAATATATAGGCTCACTCCCTATGTTTTCAGATATTTCGCTAAATAAGAGGTTGTTTAGTTTTAAATTCCTATAGTTTAACTTAGAAATAATCTTACTTATATAAGTTTCAAGTTCTCAAACCCTCCTAATTTATAAGCAGAAATGTTTTTCACATTGGTGATAATTACCTTATATACCAGACCATAACATTCAAGTCCTCACACAACCATTTAACATCTCAAGTGCACAACTGAAGAAGGTATTCATAATTCATTTGGTGTTAAAAATTACGCTGATTATAGTGGATGCTGGTAAAGCTCAAGCAGAATATTTGTGAAAATAATTCTTTTCAAAGGAGTATAATGAAAATGGAAAGCACTATGCATTGTTTAACTTCTGCATAACTTTATATAGCTGGTATCTTATACCCATCTAACCAAAAAATGAAACACTGAAAAGTAACAAATAGGCAAACATCAGTCATATTTGAGCTTGCTAGATTGCTTACCCTTAAATGCAGCCCAATAAATAGGGCAAATAGTCAATGATCATAAACTATGTCAAGGCTGAGTTTTTGACAAATATCACTTTTAGCTTCCTTCAGTCTCTGGTTTCAGTATAGCATTGCCCTTTAAAAATGCAACCATAAATCAGTAGCATTACTTGCACTGTAACGTAAAAAATGACAAAAACTATAGCATAACTCACATAAATAGAATGTTATGCTAATACTCAAATCCTTCACTCAGGGCAATAGAATTTAATTTTGAAGCAAGGCAGTCATTCATCCTTTCCATTAAACACATTTCAAAAAAAAAAAACAATAAAAACAATAAAGTGATTAAACCACATTGGCCCTATTTTATCCTGATGATCTACCATTATAAATATTTTTCACCACCTCTTAGCTCTGTCATTCAAAACATAAATACAACAGCAGCTAGTGTGAAGAAATAATTTTACAAGTAAGTAGATTTTTTCCTAATGTTATTGTTAGGGCCATTCAATAAGTTATAACTATGAAATCCCATCTTTATTCAATCTTTGAATGTAAGTTGTACATTGGAGACATTTTCAATTTAATTTTTCTTAGCAACATCTACCATGTGGCTTCCTTTAAGGATAGGAGCAGTGATTTATTAAAATGTTTAAAGCAGAATAAAAGTTTAAGAGCTTTATAAAATTTGCTTTTGAACCATTAAAGACACTTCAAATTAATTATAAGGTGTATCATCTATAACAGGTTTTGTTAAGAGAAAATGGTTTGGAAAGCTAAGGCATTCTCACTGAAAAATGGAAACAGCTTAAAACTATGTGAGTAGTGTAATGTTGGGATTCAGGGGAGCCCTCAGTTCCCCTGAGAGGATGTTTCTCCAGGTTCTTGGTTTATCACTCCCCAGGAATGGGAGAGGAGACCACAGTGCAGTGTGCTCATAAAAGTAAATCCCCGGACTCAAAAGTGTTTGTAGAAAGTGATTTATTCAGGTAGAGAGAAAGAAAGAAAGTAACAGCTAACTCTCACACTGAGTGAGAGAATCCAGAAAGATGGACTCCAGGATAGGAAAGCAGCTTCCACATTGAGTGGAAGGGAATTGAGAGAGAGATGGAGTTTAGGAGGAGAAGACAGGCTTCCACGAGAGAGTGTGGAAGGGGACTCCAGAGGGGAAATCCAGG
>CAUYLG010052809.1:0-100445 GCA_963573385.1 Cacajao melanocephalus | reverse complement strand
AGGGTTTTTCTGGTGTTAGGTCTTATGTTTAAATCTTTAATCCATCTGGAGTTAATTTTAGTGTAAGGTGTCAGGAAGAGGTCCAGTTTCTGCTTTCTGCACATGGCTAGCCAGTTTTCCCAACACCATTTATTAAACAGGAAATCCTTTCCCCATTGCTTGTTTTTGTCAGGTTTGCCAAAGATCAGATGATTGTAGATGTGTGGTGTTGCTTCTGAGGCCTCTGTTCTGTTGCATTGGTCTATGTCTCTGTTTTGTTACCAGTAGCATGCTGTTTTGATTACTGTGGCCTTGTAGTATAGTTTGAAGTCAGACAGCGTGCTGCCTCTGGCTTTGTTCTTTTTGCATAGGATTGTTTTGGCTATGCGGGCTCTCTTTTGGTTCCATATAAAGTTTGAAATGGTTTTTTCCAGTTCTGTGAAGAAGGTCATTGGTAGCTTGATGGGGATACCATTGAATCTATAAATTACTTTGGGCAATATGGCCATTTTCATGATGTTGATTCTTCCCAACCATGAGCATGGGATGTTTTTGCATCTGTTTGTGTCCTCTCTTATTTCATTGAGCAGTGGTTTGTAGTTCTCTTTGAAGAGGTCCTTTACATCGTTTGTTAGTTGTATTCCTAGATATTTTATTCTCTTTGTAGCAATTGTGAATGGGAGTTCACTTTTGATTTGGCTCTCTGTTGTTATTGGTGTGTAGAAATGCTTGTGATTTCTGCACATTGATTTTGTATCCTGAGACTTTGCTGAAGTTGCTTATCAGTTTCAGGAGATTTTGGGCTGAGACGATGGGGTCTTCTAAGTATACAGTCATGTCATCTGTGAATAGAGACAATTTGACTTCCTCTTCCTATTTGAATACCCTTTATTTCTCTCTTGCCTGATTGCCCTGGCTAGAACTTCCAATACTATATCGAATAGGAGTGGTGAGAGAGGGCATCCTTGTCTTGTGCCAGGTTTCAAAATGAATGCTTCTAGTTTTTGCCCATTCAGTGTGATATTGGCTGTGGGTTTGTCATAAATAGCTTTTATTATTTTGTGATACGTACCATTGATGCGTAGTTTATTGAGGGTTTTTAGCATACAGGGCTGTTGAATTTTGTTGAAGGCCTTTTCTGCATCTATTGAGATAATCATGTGGCTTTTGTGTTTGGTTCTGTTTATGTGATGGATTACATTTATAGACTTGTGTATGTTGAACCAGCCTTGCATCCCCGGGATGAAGCTTACTTGATCATGATGAATAAGCTTTTTGATTTGCTGTTGCAGTCGGTTTGCCAGTATTTTATTGAAGATTTTTGTGTTGATGTTCATCATGGATATTGGCCTGAAGTTTTCTTTTTTAGTTGTGTTTCTGCCCGGTTTTGGTATTAGGATGATGTTGGTCTCATAAAATGAGTTGGGGAAGATTCCGTCTTTTTGTATTGTTTGGAATAGTTCAGAAGAAATGATAACAGCTCCTCTTTGTAAATCTGGTAGAATTCAGCTGTAAACCCGTCTGGACTTGGGCTTTTCTTAGTTGGTAGGCTATTAATTGTTACCTCAACTTCAGCCCTTGTTATTGGTCTATTCAGAGATTAAACTACTTCCTGGTTTAGTCTTGAGAGAGTGCAAGTGTGCAGGAATTTATCCATTTCTTCCAGATTTCATGGTTTTTGTGCATAGAGTTGTTTGTAGTAATCTCTGATGATAGTTTGTATTTCTGTGGAATCAGTGGTGATGTCCCCTTTATCATTTTTTTATTGCATCTGTTTGATTCTTCTCTCTTTTCTTTTTTATTAGTCTGGCTAGCAGTGTATCCATTTTGTTGGTCTTTTCAAAAAACCAGCTCATGGATTTGTTGAGTCTTTGAAGGGTTTTTTGTGTCTCTATCTCCTTCATTTCTGCTCTGATCTTAGTTATTTCTTGTCTTCTGCTAGCTTTTGAGTTTTTTTGATCTTGCTCCTCCAAGTATTTCAATTTTGATGATAGGGTGTCAATTTTAGACCTGTCCTTGTTCCTCATGTGGGCATTTATTGCTATGAATTTCCCTGTAGACACTGCTTTGAATGTGTCCCAGAGATTCTGGTACGTTGTGTTTTCATTCTCATTGGTTTTGAAAAACATCTTTATTTCTGCCTTCATTTCATTATTTATCCAGTCTACATTCAGGAGCCAGACGTTGTTCAGTTTCCATGAAGTTGTGCAGTTTTGAGTTAGTTTCTTAATCCTGAGTTCTAATTTGGTTGCACTGTGGTCTGAGAGACTGTTTGTTATGATTTCTGTTCTTTTGCATTTGCTGAAGAGTGATTTACTTCCAATTATGTGGTCGATTTTAAAGTAAGTGCGATGTGGTGCTGAGAAGAATGTATATTCTGTGGATTTGGGGTTAAGAGTTCTGTAAATGTCTATTAAGTTTGCTTGGTCCAGATCTGCATTCAAGTCCTGGATTTCCTTGTTGATTTTCTGTTAAAGTCTCCCACTATTATTTTGCAGGAGTCTAAGTTTCTTTGTAGGTCGTTAAGGACTTGCCTTATGTATCTAGGTGCTCCTGTATTGGGTGCATATATATTTAAGATTGTTAGCTCTTCTTGTTGTATTGATCCTTTTACCGTATGTAATGCCCTTCTTTGTCTCTCTTGATTTTTGTTGGTTTAAAGCCCATTTTATCAGAGACTAGGATCGCCACCCTTGCTTTTTTCTGCTCACTATTTGCTTGTTAAATCTTCTTCCATCCCTTTATTTTGAGTCTATGTGTGTCTTTGCACATGAGATGGGTTTCCTGAATACAGCACACCAATGGTTCTTGGCTTTTTATCCAATTTGCCAGTCTGTGTCTTTTGACTGGGGCATTTAGTCCCTTTATATATAATGTTAATATTGTTATTTGTGAATTTGATCCTGCCGTTTTATTACTGGTTGGTTGTTTTGCCCTTTGGTTTGCATAATTTCTTCATTGCATTGTTGGTCTTTACCATTTGGTTCTTTTTTGCAGTGGCTGGTACTAGTTTTTCCTTTCTGTGTTTAGTGCTTCCTTCAGGAGCTCTCGCAGGGTAGATCTGGTGGTGACAAAATCTCTCAGCAATTGCTTGTCCATAAAGGATTTCATTTCTCCTTCACTTATGAAACTTAGTTTGGCTGGATATGAAATTCTAGATTGAAAGTTCTTTTCTTTAAGGATGTTGAATATTGGCCCCCACTCTCTTCTGGCTTGTAGGGTTTCTGCCGAGAGATCTGCTGTGAATCTGATGTGCTTCCCTTTGCGGGTGACCTGTCTTTTCTCTCTGGCTGCCCTTAGTATTTTTTCCTTCATTTCAACCCTGGTGAACCTGACGATTATATGCCTTGGGGTTGCTCTTCTAGCGGAGTATTGTTGTGGTGTTCTCTGTATTTCCTGTATTTGAATGTTGGCCTGCCTTGCTAGGTTAGGGAAGTTCTTCTGGAAAATATCCTGAAGAATGTTTTCCAGCTTGGATTCATTCTCTCCATCATCTTCCAGTACACCGATCAGGTGTAGATTATGTCTTTTCATGTAATCCCATATTTCTTGAAGGCTTTGTCCATTTCTTTCCACTCTTTGTTTTCTTTTCTTGCCTTCTCGTTTTATTTCATTGAGTTGATCTTCAATCTCTTATATCCTTTCTTCTGTTTGATCTATTCAGCTATTGAAACTTGTGTATGCTTCATGAAGTTTTTGTGCTGTGTTTTTCAGCTCCATCAAGTCATTTATGTTCTTCTCTAAGCTGGTTATTCTAGTTAGCATTTCATCTAACCTTTTTTCAAGGTTTTTAGTTTCTTTGCATTAAAATAGAACATGTTCCTTTAATTCAGAGAAGTTTGTTATTACCCACCTTCTGAAGTCTGCTTCTGTCAATTTGTCAAATTCGTTCTCCATCCTGCTTTGTTCCCTTGCTGGTGAGGAGTTGTGATCTCGTTGTGGGGGAGAGACGTTCTAGTTTTTGATGGTTTCATTCTTCTTGCACTGGTTTCTCCCTGTCTCTTGGATTTATATAGTTTTGTTCTCAGGTAGCTGCGTAGGGAGGCAGACTTTCCTTTGTCTGCCTGTGGAGGCACTGCTGGGCTGCCACAGATTCAGTGGAGCTGCTGCATCTTTTATTTACTCTGGAAAATTAGGCCAGTCTCTGTAATGGCGGCTTCCCTTCTGCCCACCGAGCTGGAGCATTCCTGGTTGCTCTCTAACTGATGTTCTGGGTGCCTAACTCTGGAGTGATGGTTTTTTGGCCTGCTGGGCTTTGTGCGGCTGGCAGTTGGCAGGGGCGGGGTGGGGGGGGGAACGGGGGAAGGGGGGCGGAAGGGGCGGGCAGGCTCATCCTGCCATTTGGGCTGTTTCCCTGTGTTCCATTCCCCTTCTTACTGGGGGGCAGGTAGCTCCATCCCACCAGCTTTTTGGCTTTCTCAATGTCAACCAGTGCTTCCACCTAGATCTATGCTGACAGCCCCAGGGCTGAAGTTGCTGTCCTGCCCTGTTCAGGCAGCTCACTAAGGCTTTTCAGCCCCATGAAGATCTCCTGTTCTGTGGGTTGTAGAGGGCTTGGATAGAGCACTGTATCTGGACCGAAGTCCCAGAGGGGGAGATACCCCAGTCCTCTGGTCAGTTAGATGCTCCTCCTGGGTGGGGCAGTGCCCCACCTTGCCATAGCTTGCCCTATTTGGTTTATGCCCACTGTCCGACCAGACCCATTAAATGAACCTGGTACCTCGTTTGGCATTGTGGAGACCACTTGGCTTCTATGTCTCTCTCGCTGGGAGTTGCTTTCTGGAGCTGCCTCTTATTCAGCCATCTTGGGATCCCCTAAAGGTCAGATTGTTTCTTAAGAAGAAAAGCAACATTTTTCTAAAGACATCAGAAGAGAGAAACAAGCCATATTCAACTTTAATTTTAAAAAGCCCGTGACAACTAGTAAAAGTATCCAAGTAAAAATATGTTTCATTTTCTGATAAATAGTTTGGAAATAAATACTGAGATCATATAACTGCCAAAATAGTTGTGGGTATATTATCTATATTTCTGTACAGGAAAACAGTGATTCTTAAATGTCAAAACATGTGTTTTGCTGAAGTACAGATTTCCTGAGATATTCCTCTTATTTATGACAAAGGAAATTAACTCTATATATCCTAGCATAAGTTGGTACTGCTCACCTGGTTCACAATATATGAGAATAGCAGGGAGACCACACCATTATTTAATTTTCTCAGCCAGAGGACACCTGCTGGCAAGGAGGAAACTGATTTGAGCAGATTAAAATAGACAAAGAGTATTAAGATCAGTTATATCTTGTCATCCCTACATTTATTTTGCTTTCTATATGAGACCTAAATGTGGACAAATTGTCTTAATAATGAGAAAGGCAACTTTTTCTTTTTAGGTCACAGACATTTGGGATTTGCAAAACCACTTTGTCATTTGAGTGAGCTGCTTCGTGCTGTTGAGTGGGTTTCCTTTTCCATTAGCCACTCCGATTGGAGAGTGGTCTGCCTGGGTCACTTCATAAAGTTTCCGGTGGCATAATTGGAGCTTGGAAACTGTGGTCTACGGATTGTATATACAAGATCCTGCTGTGTCACTTACTAGTTACTTAGCATCATAGAGCTGCACTTATCTCAAAAGTATTTTCATGTTACTGAATTGTCATGCAATTTGAACGTTCTATTAAGTGCATTAATGTTAGTTATTGCTGCTACTGTGGAGACTCTTAAATGACCTTGATTTTTATTTAGTTTTCATTTATTTTCATCGTATGTTCCTTTGGACTTGAGTGACCTTATTTAAAATTGATCTTGAGAGCTGAGTTTCCGGCTATCTGAATTCAATAGAGTACTGTTAAGACTATTCCTTTCCTAGCCGCCATTAAGTGGGAGTGGGTTAGGATCTTTGCAGTTTCACTGAACCTAAACCCCTATGGCTTTTGCTATATTTTATGGCACTGCTAAAGATTATATTCATTGCCCCTGATAAGCTGGACTTTAAAGAACTTTTATGGACATATCAAAGTCTAACATTTATTACATTCTTTCCTCCCTCAGTTTTCTATGGAATAATTTAGGAACCAATTCATGAAACACAAATCCATTATATTATTCTCACTATTGAAAACGGGGAAGTCAAAGAGATATGTTTAAATCTACATATCTCTTTGGGAAAAATATTGTGTGCAATCTGGTGCTGTCAAGCAAGCTCACCAGACTGGAAACTGTGGGCTTTAGTGCATGGGTTTCCGGAGGTTGGTTGTCGGTTTATATATCTTTCTTGTCTCTCTGATTCTGTTTTTCTCTATTTCTTAAACAAGTATAATGTCAAAATCTATAAATAGAAAAATATAGAAATTGTGAAGTAATGCCCTTCTTTTTTAGTTGTAGTTTAAATTC
This sequence comes from Cacajao melanocephalus, assembly GCA_963573385.1. Taxonomy (NCBI): domain Eukaryota; kingdom Metazoa; phylum Chordata; class Mammalia; order Primates; family Pitheciidae; genus Cacajao; species Cacajao melanocephalus. The sequence continues at coordinate 94,074 of CAUYLG010052809.1, read as the reverse complement.
TGGGGTACATACATGTGCAGGTCTTGCAGGATTGTTGCATAGGTACATACATGCCATGGTGGTTTGCTGTCTCCATCTGCCCGTCACCTACATCAGGCATTTCTCCCAGTGTTGTCCCTCCCCAACCTCCCCACCCCCCACTGTCCCTCCCCTAAACCCCCACATCCCAACAGACCCTAGTGTGTGATGCTCCCCTCCTTGTGTCCATGTGTTCTCATTGTTCAGCAACCACCTATGAGTAAGAACATGCAGTGTTTGGTTTTCTGCTCTTGTGTCAGTTTGCTGAGAATGATGATTTCCAGATTCATCCGTGTCCCTTCAAAGGATATGAACTCATCATTTTTTATGGCTGCATAGTATTCCATGGTGTATATGTGCCACATTTTCTTTGTCCAGTCTATCGATGATGGACATTTGGGTTGGTTCCAGATCTTTGCTATTGTAAACAGTGCCACAATGAATGTACATGTGCATAATAAAATGATTTATTATCCTTTGGGTATATACCCAGTAATGGGATTGCTGAGTCAAATGGAATTTCTATTTCTAGGTCCTTGAGGAATCGCCACAATGTCTTCCACAATGGTTGAACTAATTTACACTCCCTCCAATAGTGTAAAAGTGTTCCTATTTCTCCACATCCTCTCAAGCATCTGTTGTCTCCAGATTTTTTAATGATCGCCATTCCAACTGGTGTGAGATGGTATCTCAGTGTGGTTTTGATTTGCATTTCTCTAATGACCTGTGATGATGAGCATTTTTTTCATATGTTTGTTGGCCTCATAAATGTCTTCTTTTGTAAAGTGTCTATTCATATCCTTTGCCCACTTTTGAATGGGTTTGTTTTTATTTCTTGTAAATCTACTTTAGTGCTTTGTAGATTCTGGATATTAGCCCTTTGTCAGATGGGTAGATTGCAAAAATTGTTTCCCATTCTGTTGGTTGCTGGTTCACTCTAATGATTGTTTCTTTTGCTGTGCAGAAACCCTTAAGTTTAATTAGATCCCATTTGTCTATTTTGGCTTTTGTTGCCATTGCTTTTGGTGTTTTAGTCTTGAAATCCTTGCCTATGCCTATGTCCTGAATAGTATTGCCTAAGTTTTTTCTAGGGTTTTTATGGTGCTAGGTCTTATGTTTAAATCTTTAATCCATCTGGAGTTAATTTTAGTGTAAGGTGTAAGAAGGGGGTCCAGCTTCTGCTTTCTGCACGTGGCTAGCAGGTTTTCCCAACACCACTTATAGGTCGTCTTAGCTAAGGGCCGCAATTGAAACTTCTTAGGATCTGGATATTGTGTGCACAGTTGCATTTGATTTGGGTTTATGGGGCTGTATCCATGCATGTTTCTTATAGAGAGTTTACTTATGTATTCTTTCATTTCAAAATATTTACCAAATGTATATTATATACCAACTACTGTCCCAGGCAGTAGGAATACAGCAATAAACAAAGCTCCTTCCACAATGGAGTTTGCATTCTAGTGGAGGATATGGCTTCTATCAGATAGTCAAACTGACTTCATTGCTCAATCAAAGGTAAATACTATGGTTTTATAGTATTATGCCCATTCCAATAAAGAGTGGTGAATGGTTAGCAGAACAAGTCCTTTGGGATTTTACTTTTGATATATGATTTTTTTAGGCCAAAAAAATGCACTCAGTAATCCAGGGCATGTTTTTAGTATATAAAATATCTCAGAGGAGTCACAGATTCAAAGCCAAAATTTAACTTAGCCTCTTTATACTAATGTGTTAGGGTTCTTTAGAGAAATAGAACATATATATATATATATATATATATATATATACATTTATATGTATATATGTGTATGTATATACGCACACACATCCCTCAATATATAGCGTACATATACACATACATTAGTATATATAATTTGTTCTGTTAGAATATATACACATACACACATATCTCGTTAAAATATGCAGTATACATTATTCTGTTTATACACACACACACACACACACACGTACACACATATCACATGTTGGTTATTTACTTATTTATTATAAGGAATTAGCTTAGGCATATGGAGGCTGCAAGTCCTAAATCCACAGAGTTGATGTCCCAGTTTGCAGGCTGCCAGGCAGGAGAATTCTATCTTATTTGGGAGAAGGTCAGGCTTTTGTTCTATTAAAAACTTCAGTTGATTGGATGAGGGCCACCTACATTATGAAGAGTGATTTACTTTACTAGTCTACTGATTTAAATGTTAATCTCACTCAAAATAGCCCTCACAGAAACACCCAGAATAATGTTTGACCAAATACCGAGGTACCCTGTGGTCCAGTCAAACTGTCACATAAACTTAGCTATTATATCTACAAACCTGTTATTCAAGGGTAGGTCCAAGTTCTTTGAGGCTTACAGCTTATATAATTGTTTGGAGGTCTCTTAATACATTCACGGAGATCTATATTAATATATACTTCTGTCCTCCCTCATGCAGATAGCCTTTGTAATTTTTGGCTTTTTAAAATTCAAACCATGGCTGCAATATTTGTTCATTTGAAAAAGTTTATTATTGATCTATTATATGGGAGGCACTCTGATAATATCTTCAGGGTTCATATTAAGACCAGAGAATTGAAAAATAGGAACACAGGAAGAAGTCATTACATCATTGTGCTAAAAGCAACAGGAGATTTTTTAAGTGGAATGGTGGCACATAAGCTTCATGAGATGAGAGTCCTTGTCAACTATTATATTGTTAGATATGCCATAGCAACTTTTACTTAGTAAATGCTCATAAAAATCTGTTGAGTCAATAATAGTAATGTTAACTATAACATATATAATTTATCAAGCAGTATCACTGGGGCAATTATTTTAATCTTCACGAAAATTGTATATTACAACCTTTCTATATAAGGAGAAGGGAAAATACATTTTCAAAGTCTAAATCAGATTTCTCTCATAGTAATTACATTGTTAATATTAATTAGGAGATATTTCATTTAAGGCAACTGCTGTTAAAAAAAAATCCTAAATGTGCCATGATAGAAAAATCATTTCTTGTTTACTTACAAAACTGATAATCCCAATTGGTAACTCTTTGCAAAGCAATAATTCAGGGACCTGATTTTTCCCCCAATGTCTATATCTTCCTCAGCAGTGGCTTCTATAATTACCATGGTTATCTTTATTAGGCTTTAACTGCTGAAGAAATATGGAGAATCATGCCTGGAAAGTTTTCATAGGCCGATCTTAGAAGAAATGTGCTTACTTAAAACTCAGTCACTGCCAAACCTACCAGCCAAGTAGCCCAGGAAAGGCAATCTAAATTGCATGTCTAGGAAGAAGATAAATGGGTTTGATGAACCCAATCTCTGCTGCAGTACAGATAGCAAAATGAAGTCGGTGTACAGGAGGCATAGAGAGGGTTATAAGTCAGCAGCATCACTGAAGCCTCTGATCTAGCTGCAATATTCAAGAGTTATTTGTGAGATTCTTACAGAAATAAAATCTATCAATAACTAGCTGCCCTCTACTCTGTCTCTTAATGTAGACATTTAACAGTTTGAAAAATAAAAGATTTTAAATTGTAAAAAAAGATAAAACCACAGTTTTATATATATTGAATATTTGTATCTTAATTTATATATACTATTATCTTCATTTTACAAATGAGGAGATTAAGACACTAAGATCACACAACTAATATGAAAGTGCAGTGCCTTTCTAGAACACTTTAAAATTTTAAATTAATTAAAAATTTCCTGTTCATGTCACCCTTTAGTTCAGTTGTACTTGACCGTACACTCTTTGCTTGAAAAACCCCAACCAAAGAATCACAAAACTGTGTTATCTCAATACCGTCATTATGGCAGCACCAAGTCAAGACAGGCCTCCTCAGTCAGACCATAACAGAGGGCAGGCCAGGGACATTAGGGGATTCTGTGGCCTCTGGCTTGTCTCACACTTGTGTTTGGAAATGTGGGTTCATAACATCAAAAGGGAAAACAGGCCAGTTATAAGTGTGCCACTTTACACATGAGCAAACACACATAGTATAGCACATTGAAGCACTTAGTCAGATTTTGAGAAGAGTGTTAGTAATTGAGCCAATAGCTGAAACTGTGTGGGAGAATTTTAGTTAATTTGCTTCTCTGTCAGTTCAAAAAAAGAAATGAGGAAAATTGTGAGAAAGCAAGATTCTTAAAGATGGCTTGAAAAAAGTGTTTTTAAAGTCAGAGTATAAATAATGACTATACTTATGTATTGCTAAGCAGCATTTATTCACTTATGACATTGTTACTGAAATGTAATTTTTACATAAAGTGATTATTTACTGAGCCAGAGTACATGGGTTTTGATTTCTATGCTGACTATATATCCCACTGAGAGAATCTGTTCTGTTCCTACCAATTCTGAAAAAGGCAGACTTTTTTAGGAGCACAAGACTTTGCCACATTAGATATGAAATTAAATATTTATATAAAATAAGAAAAGAAATGTTAACCGATTAAAAGTTGAAAACACCCCCAAACACCCCCAAAATTTAGAAAATATCAATTTTTAATTAACTGCTTTATACACCTCTAAATATGTTTTATTATCATTTTTTAGCTGCATAATACCTTTTTAAATAAGACAATGATTTTGTTATCTCTTTTTCAATAGAGAACAGAAACATAATTTAGTCTTTTCATTTTTGATTGGTTTCAATTGTTACTGGAAATACTGTGAGTTTTCAACATTGTTGACACAGTTTGAAAACCACTCTCAAACTTACTCATATGTAAATTTTCAGATTTCATAACATTTTAAGTTGTTTTACGCAGTGATTACTTTTTTTTTTTTTTTTTTTTGAGACAGTCTCACTCTGTTGCCCATGCTGGAGTGCAGTTGCATGATCTAGGCTCACTGCAGCCTCTGACTCTTGGGTTTAAGCAATTCTCCTGTTTCAACCTCCCGAGTAGCTGGGATTATAGATGTGTGCCACTACGCCCAGCTAATTTTTGTATTTTTAGTAGAGACTGGGTTTCACCAGGTTGGCCAGACTGGTCTTGAACTCCTGACCTCATCATTTGCCTGCCTTGGCCTCCCAAAGTGCTGGGATTACAGGCATGAACCATCACGCCCGGAAGCAGTGATTAATCTTAAATACTCTGAATTAGTGATACTTATTAGCTGGCTTTTTGTCGATATCTATATTTTAATGTTTAATTATGAGTTTTATATTATCTTTGTCAATAGCAGTATATCATGTCAAATGAGCCATAAATTTAAATCCTTTTCCAATGTATTTATATGAGGCACTCTTTTTCATTAACTTGTTTATCATATAAAGCCTATTTATTACTTCTATTTGCACTTTATCTTCTCCATCTACTAAATTTATGTTTTGGTATGATCTACTTGTTTTCTGCTAAAATATTCTTTCTATTTTTAATATCAAAATAATATATATTTGTTTATTTCACTGATAAACTTTATCAGTTTTGTTTTATATTCCATTATTTTTAATCACCTTAAAAAAATTAAATAGAAAAGAGTAGGTACAGTTTATATAAATGCAAATCAGGAATCTGTTACTCTTATTGAAATGTTCCAAAATTTTTTCTAAGCTGAAAATAGGAGTATCTCCCCAACCTAGCTTCCTTTCACCAGGGTCCCACAAATGCTCACGTCAATACAATCTGACACAAGAAAAAAATTACATAGGAAAAGTTACAGTGGGAAGAAACTGGAAAGTATTCTTACCAAATACACTTCAAATAGCTTATTTTTGCAGAGTTTTTAAAAAAGTAGCATTTTGCTTGGTCGTTACTTGGGCCTTGGAAGGGAAGGAAGAAGTGAGGGGCCCTGAACCTGGAATTCCAGTGGCATCATAGCTGATTTGCCTTTGCAGCATTCCTTTGCTGATTCCCCATTTCAAAAGACATTCTAAGACATGTAGAGCCACCTCAATGATTGCTTTCTCTGACTCTCACAAGTTATCAGGTCAGGTTATTATATTAGTTACCTGGTTTGCTGGATTACCTCCTTACTTGTATTGTTACTATTTAAAAAAATTGCACCAGACAAGTTAAATGGGCAAGGAAGATTTTATTCAAGACTATTGCCATAGAGGACATAGATTGAAATCAGTTAAAAGGCAGGAAATGTACTAGCACTTATATGGGTTTACATCTAAGAGTGCTAGTCAAAAAGTACTGGAGTATATTAGGAGGAGGTTAGTTGGTGTGGTTAGGCCATCTGTGTTTGTTGATCAATACTTAATTGAAGTTAAGATTCTGCCCTCCCACAGAGACTGGAAGATACAGGGGCAATGATCTCTTAATAATTACATTTCAAAGGTATGGCTCCCAGGTCTGTGAGAAAAACATTCCCGGCTTATAAGATTTATATCTCAAGGATCAGAGAAAAATTTTATAATTGCAAGATTTCCAAAGTAAATGCCCCCAAAAAGAGAGGTCACTGGCCTAAAGTCAAAAAGAAACTTGTCTAAAGTTAATCAAGCTGAGAGGAGAGTTAAGGTCCTCTGGTCATTACATCCCTGCTAACTGCAAGATAAAGTCTGTTTTCCTTGGCATCCCATATGGCTACTTTATGATGGAATTCTGCCTACCTCTTTAACACATTGCTTCTCATCATTCTATCAGTTGTTCTGATACTTTGACTTCCATTTCTTTGTTACTATTCTTCTGCTTGCAGTAATCAGCACTCCTTTCTTCTTACAACCTAAGCCAACCCTTTAGTGGCTCTTAAAGTCTTCTACCATTTTCACATCACTTCTGCTTATGTTTCCCTGGCCAAAGCAAATCACAGAATTCTCTTTTGCCTCAAAAGAACAGAATGTGCAATTGTATTATGTACTTGGAAGAAGGAAAACCAGAATATTAGATGGGCAGCATTAAGGACAGTCACAGAAAATCTTCAGTGGTTACCCCTGAACTATGCTAGTGCTGACTTAAGCATGGTTACTTTAAGGATGATTATGTGAAGCTAGTACTCAGTTCTTATGCATCAGAATAACCAAACTAGTTGCAAAATATTGAAATTTTAAAATATCAATTGCAAAATAGTCAGTGCCTTGACCCACCGAGCTACGTCCTCTGTTCACAGGTCATCACTGCTGTCGCCCACACTCCTTTGATTTTCCCATGATGCTTAATTGCAGCATTTACAGAGCATCCTTCAGAACCTTCTCCTGGTCCTACCGTAAGTCTTCATTTTGATAGGTTGGTGCCCATATTGTAATGTTTAAATATTTTGAAATATTAGCCAGCCTTTCTGGTAACATTATTATCATGTATACATGTTTTCTCACTAGATTTCAGATTTCTTTAGGGCTTGGATTATATCTTTCATTTCATTATCTCTGGTGCTTAGTAGAGTGCTTACACATTGGATTTGCTCAATAAATGATTACTGCATTGAATTAAAAATGAATATTTACCTGATACATCTCTTCATTGAGAAACAAACAGAACAGGTTTAATTAGAACATGAGACTCTACAGATCAGAAAACATTTGCCAACACTGAGGGATGTTAACGTTTGAAGTAACTGAAGGAGACTGTGGAATCTCTACTTTTGTGAGTCTCTTTAAGAAGGAGAAACAGTTATTTATCTGGGATGGTTATACTGTGGTTTCACTTCGTGGCCAGGAAATTGCCTGGTTGGATCATGGAGATTTCTTCCAGGCCTATACAGAAATATAAAAACAATTTTGTAGCATTGGGATAATTTTGATTTGTTTTAAACACATATCGTGAAGCAATTGGAAGCCTAGAAATAAAAATGGATTCTTTATAATCCATTCTGCATTGCTAGAGAGGTGAAGAACAAAACCAGGAAATGGCATTAAATCATGTTGGGATTGCTTACAAGGACTGAAGAGCTCTAAAGCTCTGAAGGGTTTATTGATGAAGGACAGTATGCTTTCTCACACAAAAGTGAAAACTTTAGCGAAACCAGAGGATTTGAGGCTTTACCTGAAGTAGTCATAGAAATAAATGTTCTTTTTCTTTCAGTCCATTTGAACTAAATGAGAAAGAAAGAAATACATGTTAATGCTTTTCAAATCCTCTCAGCGTTTCAGTGCCTCTAACTTCTTCAGGGAGCTCCAGGAAACAAGGAAACTCCCATCCTACCATTGTTACTTTGGCAGCAGTTGAGGATGAACAGTTTATCTTAAATATAGTCTAGTGGTGGGGGGAGGGGGAAGAACCTCGTATTGGTACGTGTACAGCAATTCCATCAGGAATCAGGGGCTGTTATTTGAGAAATACAAGATAAGAGAAATACCAGAAAGAGAAACATGTAACAGTATTCAGAATCTGAGGGTCTGTCAGGTCTATTATGAGACCATCCTGAGCAGAGGCTGCACTGTGGGCCAACACATCTGCTGACGGGTGATCACACAAGCAGATCTTGCAAACCACCCCAAGATGAGCAGATACGAAGTTCAAGGACTCAACCTTGGTTGGGAAATTTTCAGGTCAGAACTTGGGTGGGAAAGACAAGTGTCAGTGCTGAGAGAGGAAAACAAGATTCATCTCAAGGAATTTCTGGTGAGTTCTACCTAAATGTTTACTTCCAGGTTTACCTTGTACTTTTCATTCTCCTTATAGTACCCTTGCTTTAGGCTCCCCAAAATAATCCTATGTAGCATTGGTTACAAGAATTCCTCTGGAATTTGATTTCCTTTTGAAGCTTTCTCATTGTGTAATACTATTATTGCCTGCCCACATCTGCACTCTTAGATGAGAAAATTCATCGGTAATTTCTGTCTCCCTTTCTTTAAAATACAAGTATTTAAGTAAAAACCAAAGTAAACTGGAATCTATTGAATAACAAATGTAAAAGGCCATTTTTACTCTGTATCTCAGCCACCTCTAAAGAATAAATTTAGTATTTAATCTTTGTCTCCTTTCTCTCCTGTTTGGCTTGTCTCAGGCAGCTCAGAGTGGGGCCTAGTTTGGGCTGGGTTCTGAGACCAAGAGAGTTGTTAAATTGGGCTGAGCATAATATCAGGTGATGGGGTGGATATGGTACAAGTGGGAGTTGAAGCAGAGATGAAAGATCAATAGAAAACAAACTGGACAGACCTCAGCCATCGAAGCTGCCTGAGAGCACAGTTTTAAGGTAAGTGCTATTGATAGTTCTGAAAGAAGCAAAATGTTCCTACACTGATTTGAACTAAGTGAGTCTGCTTTTTTGTTCTGCCTGCCAGGCTTGGAATATGTGGCTCAAGCTATTTCTAAAATAGAAGTAGCTTTGTTTTGAAATGCTGTACTTGTAACATGTAGTTTGATTTTCTGATATCAGTGTGTCCCGGGTCTCGGCAGACAGCCGTGCAGGATGCTCTCTGCCCACTCCAAGGTTTGCTGTTTGCAATGACTGCAATGGGAACAGTGGCCCTTGGGGTTACAGACTTCAGCTACCCAGGTTGTTACTTCCCTATGTAGGGTCCTTTGCTAGTCATGTCTATGAAGTATGAGGTACAGCAGATTGTATCTAGGCCTACATAAATGATGACTTACTCTGAATATTGACTAAAATTTGCATTTTGTGTATGGAATACCATCTTAAAAATGTCTGTTTTAAATTTGTTGACATCCCTGCCACTTCAGATTTCTCTGAGGAGGGGTTGGGGTGAGGCTGAATTAAGTACCACCCCACGGTGCACTGTGGCATGTCTTTTTGCTTATCTTTTTCCAATTCCTTTGCTCAAGAGTAAGAAGAAAATCCTTCTTTAAGTGTAATTTTTTTGAAAAGAGAATTGACTTGTCAGGAATTGATAGTAATCTTTTAGTAAGATTTAGGCAAAATATATAGAACTCCATCTAGCTTTTAATTTAAAAGTATATTTGCTTTTTGGAAATTTAAAGATTGGTGTTATTGTTATGATAATGACATTTGCTAAGCTCTTATAATTCACTACTAAAAGAATTATGAGTGGTTAACCTCTTAGTAGGATTACTGTGTAAATAAAACTTTCAAACTGAAACAATATAAAGGTCATATTCTTGTCTTTTCATTATGGATTATCTAAGCCTTTTTATATTAAAATTAACATTATGATTCCTCTAAATTCTGATGTGAGTTAAAGTCCTTCCCTGCAAACCAGAGTGCTTTTGGACCAACTATTATTGTTATCTTGCTGTTTCTAACAAATCGTTTTGAATAATTCCCTGTGGCACTGTGGGGATATGCAACTCTGATAGCTTTATTCAGAATTCTATGATGCATTGCCTTTATGTTATAGATAGAAGAGCAAAAAACAAATGTCTTTGGGGGACTAAGATGACTTATTGACCTCATTTGGTCAGCCTCAGGAGATCTCATTTGGTTTCCAATGTGCTATACCATTATGTCCAGATATATGAGATATGCAAAGAGTAAACAGCATGCTTTAACTGTCTCATAATCTCACTTTCTAGCACTATATCCTTCTCACTAGGCTTGGCATAGTAACAGGTGCTCCAGCCAAGACAGTCAGGTCTCTGTACTCAGAGGCCTTTGCTGGGCTGGGGAATGTTCTCTCCAGTCGATGTTATACTGGTCATTTTAGGTCTCCTCTGATCGGGGTAGGGTAAGAATGAGCATTAGTACTTTCCACTTATTTCTGCCTATGTTCTGCGTATGTGTCCCTATGTGGTTGGGTAACAGGATGATCCCTCAACTTTAAGAACACACATGGCCTGTGAATTATTGAAATTCAGACAAGCTTTTGTTCTTTCCAATTTGGGAACATGTGCTATGTGTATACTATTTAAGAACAGGGGAAAACATATTTAGAAGACAAAAACTGTATTTTTATATACCAGCCCTGACTCTTTCTTTCTCTGCAACTTCTGTTGATGCTTATCCTCTCTTGACTCTATCAGTAGGTAGGTATGGGGCAGTGATGAAGGCTGTGGAGTTTTACATTCAAGTAGACATGGGTTTCAACCATGCCCCTCCACTTACCAACTTCATGACCTTGGATAATGTACTTAACTGAGGAAGTCTGAGTTTTCTAATGTGTACAACTGAGAGCTATTAATGCATATTTAATAAAGCAAAAGTGACAGTTAATTATGATGATATAAATATAATGATTAACCTAAGCCCCCATATTTTATAAGCACTCATTAAATGGTAATTCTTACTGTTGTCTTCTAGAGCCTGAACAAAAGGAAATGTGAGTCAAACTTTGCCTTTGAGGGTAGAAATCCCACACCTAGTAGACATATTCCCATTATCTTTCCTTCTCAAGGGTTAAGGTCAACTTCGTTGGCTTTCTTCCATTTCCTTTACTCATTTTCTTTATTTTGACAATTCCCATTAGCTTTGCCCTGTGACCTGACCCATATGTATCAACTGGGTCCTCTTGCAGCAGACAATAGGGTCTGGGCTAGAAGACAGGATGAGGTGGAGGAGGCACTCACTTTAGGCACAGGAGTCCCCCAGAACCCAGCAATCAAGAGAAACAAGTTTTTAATGTGCTAATAAGTTAAAAACTAAGGAAAGTAAGCTATGTGATGAACAAAATTATCAAACTTTATTTTAAATAAAGACACCATCCAACTTTATACTTGTATGATTTGGCATCACTTACCTCATCCTAATCCTGGCACTAGCAGACAATTCTTTCCTCCATTTTTAAAATAAGTCTACCTGTGTAAAAATGATTTTTTTTTTTAGGCCATGCCAGCTATACTCACAAATGCAAATTATAAGCATGACCATGATTTTCTCATCAGCCCTCCAACAGCTGGAACTGTGGTCCTTCCAGTTTCCTTTCCCTGATAAGAAGGCTAACTATTCCTGAACTATATGCCTGCTAGCTCTCAGGTTACTGTGCTGCTTATCCTTGGTACTCCCGTAACATTCCATAGCCTCCACCAGACCGTTGCATTGTCTCCTAAGAATCATGTTTTCTGATTACTTTACCTGTATTCTACCAGAGGCAGAAGGCAGTATGGGAGATATGAGCAGTGGACAGAAACTACAGAAAGCTGGTACAAGTTTGGGAAACACATCCATACTGGGAGATATACACACATCCTCTTTACAATGGGTTTCTTTGTTCTCACACACTTCAAAATAACATGCTTTTGCCATACTGCTGGAGGAGTAGCTTGCCCACCCCTTTTTGTGGATTGAGTTTCTCCTGACTTATTTCTTTCTTTAGTGGAGCTCTGGATTCTGGGTACCCAGTGTAGTCATCATCCCTGGTTGATTGCTGTTTATTGCCACCTCTCCCTTGTTTGATGTATAACAGGTCTGAGAATCTAATTCATTCCAAGGACAGTAAGGAATAGCTTTTTTTTGTTGCTGCCATCTCTCACCCTTTTCTTCTCTTTTAGAACAGCACATAATTCTCCATCTCTAACCAATGTTTCCCACAGTCAAGCACTAGTTGTGTTACACAATGGAATCAGCAGATGCTCTTTTGGAGGGTTTCTCTATGTAACAGTGCTGTGTACAGGGTTTTCTTATTTTCATATTTAGGATGATTTATTTAATTGCTCCCAGAAGCACCATTACTAGTCAAGACCATGTGAAATATTTTATAATTCTTGATAGATACTTTAAAAGTACTCTTCAGATGGATTGTGTCAATTATCTTCCTTCTGGTTAACTTCCAGAGAGTCCATTAGACCCAAGAGTTACCTGTGTTGGATATTACCTGAACCAGTAGTAAAAACAAAATGTAGCTGATTTGACAGGTGAAAAAAAAATGAAATCCTTGAGATTTTAAAATTTATATATTTTTAGTACTAGTTTGAACATTTTTTCCCGTCTGTGTTTACTAATTGTATTTCTTTTGTGAATTGTTTTATCCCCATATCATTAGCCTGCTTGTCCATTAGCCTGCTTTAGTGTTTTCTTTAATAATTTATGCAAGATATTTTGATATGTTGATATTAACTCTGTTAACTATTCTGTATGTGTGTGACTTCTAATTGAGCTTTGATAAAGAGATATCCTAATCTTTTATGAAATATAAGATTTAAAAATATTTCTTCTATCTTTTCAATACTTAAAACACTTCTACCCTGAAGAAGATTGATATTTAATTCTGTTCTTTTTCAGATTAAAAAAATGATTTTGTCCAAGTTATTAATTAGATGTTACAATACCATTTATTGAATGATCTTGGACATCTCCAATTATTTCTTTAAGAGAGATAATTCCAGTTTCATATACAGTTGTAAAAAATATTGCAGAAAGATCCTGTATACTCCTTATTCACTTTCATTCAGTGTTCTTTTCCTCTTGCAAAATTGTAGTAGAATATCTTAAGCAGGTTATATTCACTGATACAGAATGTTTTGGTCACCACAATGATCTTTTCTGTTGTCTTTTTATAGCTCCTCTCTCTTTCTTCCTCTGTCTGCTCGCTCCTTTTTTGGCAACCACTAATCATTTTCCCATTTCTATAATTTGGTCATCTTCAGAATGTTAAATAAATAGAATTATGTAGTATGTGACCTTTTAAAGCTGACATTTTTTTTACTCAGCCTATGCCCTTGAGATGCGTCAAAGTTGTGTTTATCAATAGTTAATTCTTTTGTATTGCTGAATAGTATTCTATGGTATGGATGTACTAGTTGATTAACTATTCACCCTAAAGAGCATCTGGGTTGTTTTCTTTTTGGCTGTGATGAATAAGGCTGTAAATATTCATGTACAGGTTTTTGTGTGAACAGATTTTTTTTTATTTATCTGGGGTAAATGCCTAAGAGTGTAATTGCTGGATTGTATGGTATTTGCATGTTAATTCCAATAAACTGCCAAACTATATTCCAGAGGGACTGTGCCATTTTACATTTTCACAAGCAATTTATGAGTGAGCAAGTTTCTCTTCAATGTCATCAGATTTTGGTGTTGGCACTATTTTTAATTTGTCATGCTAGATGTCTAGTGATATCTAATTGTGGCTTTATTTTGTATTTCCTTAATGGCTAATGATTATAAACATTTTTTCATGTGATTCTTTGCCTTCTATATATCCTCTTAGTGAAATATCTGTTCATATCTTTTATCCATTTCTAATTAGATTGTTTACTATTTTACTAGTGAGTCTTGAGAGTTCTTCATATATTATAGATGCTAGTGCTTTGTGAATACATGGTTTTCACATATTTTTCTCAGTCTATAATTTGTCTTTCCATCCTTTTAAGAAGGCCTTTTACAGAGCAAAGTTTTTTCATTGTGAAATAAATTTAGCAGTCTTAAATAGATTGGGTTTTTAGTGTCAAATCTAAGAACTTCTTGCATAATTCTAGATCCAAAGATTTTTTTTTCTTATGTTGTTTTCCAAAACATTTGTACTTTTATACATTTAAGCCTGTGATCCATTTGAAGTTAATTTTTCTTTTTCTTTCTTTTTTTTTTTTTTTTTTTTTACAGTCCAGAGATCTTTTATTTTTTTAACACCTATTCCATGAATTCATAGGGAATAGGTTCCAGCAGCCCAGACTCCTTCCCATTGGTTCTCACACAGTGCGCTTCTCTGGCTGGAGCAGGCTGGCGCTTCAGTTGAACCCAGGTACCTTTCTCTTTGGCTTCTTTCTTTTTCTGATCATTTTCCTTCATATGGTCCAGGAAGCTGTCTCGGCTCTTAGAGTGCTTGATGTGCTCAATATGCACATTAATTCTCTTGGCAAGAATCTTGCCCTTAACTTGTTTACCACAATGCCAACAGCATGCTGGATAACATTGTAGACTCTTCCAGTTTTGCCATGATAACATTTGTGGGGCATTCCTTTTTGAACAGTACCCATTCCCTTGATGTCTACAATATCACCTTTCTGATAGATTCGCATATATGTGGCCAAAGAAACAACTCCATATTTTCTAAAAGGCCTAGAGAACATATATCGGGTACCTCTCCTCTTTCCCTTTGTATTCGTCATTTTGGCGAATTACTGGAAGATGGCGGTTCTGGCCGAAAGGCCATAAAAGCAATTTTAATGTTTTCTCTCACTGTCGTTTTAAACTTGCTCAGTGAAGGCAATTGTACCCCTGCCACTGAATATAGCTTTTTTGGTCACTTACAGGTGATAGAAAATATCAGATTCTTTCTATTAGAATGCCCAAACCAATTTATCACTACATAATTCAATCTTTCTTTCAAAGAGAAGAATTCTGTCCTCCTCTGCAACCTACAGCTGGTCATAGGCAGGTCTCAGCCTTTAGGAGAGAAGATGTGGTCAGCTTCTCCTTTCCTTGCTCATCCCAGCCCCACTGTGAAAGCCGCTGGTTTTGACCTTTCCAGAATCAGAGTAGGGAAGGGAAGAGAAAAAGGAAGGCAGGAAAGTTCTTACTTTACTGGGACAGTTGTAAGATGGCATTATATCTTCTAGGCCTGGCGAATGTCAAGCTTGCTCTTTCTCTCGTGAGTGCCTTCTTCATGTGTTCTTAGGTGTCCCTGCTGCTGGGCCCCCCACATAGGCAAGTGCCATTGGATTTCCTGAGTCCCCTCCAAATTTCCTCCCTCTGTAGGACTCCCAATTTATCCTCCACCCACATCCCAGCTGTCTTCTTGAGCAGCATTTAAAGGGGCTCCAGGATCATTCTCTTCTGTGTGTCCCACATTTGGTCCATAGGGACACTCAATACCTATTTTGCTCTAATAAACTCAGAGTGCAGACCAATCCTGCCAATGGGCACAGCCTCTTCACTTGCCAAAGAGGCTCACCAGTCCCTCTCTCTTCATCTTTAGGTTTCCAGGGCTGGAGTCAGACAACAATCCCCTATGCTCCCAACTTATAGGTTCTCTGAGTGGCCCACATGGAGAGGAAAAAATAATATGAGAAATATTTTTTTTCAAGACTTTCCATGACTAAAACAAGAAAATACTCCTGTTTTAGTCATGGTTTTCCAGAGAAATAGAACCAATGGGTTATATATCTGTATCTATGTCTATATCTGTATCTATAAAAGGAGATTTATTATGAGGAATTGGCTCCCACAATTATGGAAGCTGAGAAGTTCTACCATATGCCATCTGCAAGATGGAAACCCAAGAAAGACAGTGGTGTAATTCAGTCTGAATCCAAAAGCCTGAAAACTAGGGAAGCTGCTAAAAATCCCAATCCAAAAGCAGAAGATGAGATGTCCTAGTGCTAGCAATAAGGCAGGAAAAAGGGGGCAGATTCCTCTTTTTATTCTATTCAGGCCCCCAACCGATAGGATGCTGCCTCCTCTGGGAGGGCAATCTACTGAGTCCACTGATTGAAATGCTGATCTCAACCAGGTGCAGTGGCTTACACCTGTAATCCCAGCACTTTGGAAGGCTGAGGTGGGTAGATCACGAGGTCAAGAGATTGAGACTATCCTTGCCAACATGGTGAAACCCCTTCTCTACTAAAAATTCAAAAATTAGTCAGGCATGGTGGCACACGCCTGTAGTCCCAGCTACCTGGGAGACTGAGGCGGAAGAATCGCTTGAATCCGGGAGGCAGAGGTTGCAGTGAGCTGAGATCATGCCACTGCACTCCAGCCTGGGTGACAGAGCAAAACTCCGTCTCAAAAAAAAAAAAGAAAAGAAATGCTGATTTCATCCAGAAAAAACCCTCACAAACACACAAAGAAACAATGTTTAATCTGGGGACCCTTTGGTCCATTCAAGGTGACACAAAAAATTAACCATTACAACTCCTCACAAAAGCTTCCTTTAATTTTTCCTTCGTAGGCACTTTTTCCCTCTTTGGGTGAGAAGTTTTGGACTCATGAAACTGGTCTTTAGTATTTTGATTGAAAGTTTGCACCTTGGCATCTCACTTTGGAATTTCATATCTATTCTATTTTGGTGCCTAACATGAAACTTGCCATTTAACATCTGTGACTTAGGCTAGTGAAAACCCAATCAAGTCAACTTCCTTCCACACCTTCAACATTAATTTCTACTCAACCAAGACAATTGCCTTTTCTACGCAAAGCTATTCGCCTGGGAGTTGTGAGGAATACCATACTCATTAGGGAAGTACAGCTCTTACAGTCTCTTGAGCTTTCTAAAAAAGAAATGCATAATTAAAAATATCTGATCAGGAGAGTCCCAATTTGTGGGTTATAATAAAAAGGTGTGGTTTGTTTTAAAACTGTGCCCATTTAGGGGAATATATTTGGATTAAAATCTTAAAGCAATAATGGGGGGGGGACAGGAAAGTGGCTAAAATTTTTTATTTATGATAACAAATTGTTTCTGGACTTTACTGCTAAAGCAAAAGTCACAAATGACCCACATTTAGAACCTCAATATTTTCAGTACTAAATTAGGTATTAAGGAAAGAAAAGAACTTTCATCTGAGGATTGTGAACCCTTTCGAATTGTTAGGCCCAGAGAGGCATTAAAATGAGATCACAGTTGTGCCCTATTCCCCACTCTGAACTATGTATTTCTCTCCTGAAACTGCCTTAACTATGGCCACAGTAGCTATAAATTAACCTAAGAGTGCCATAACACTATAACCCACACCCTATAGCTTAACAATGAACAGCTAATCACTAATCAGCATTATTTCTGTAAACCAATGAGAATACCTGACAAACAACTTTGTTTCAGCCCACTCACTGTTTTCCTTTCTTACCTTTTAAAGTCTGCCTGTAGGCCTGGTGTGGTGGCTTATTCCTGTAATCCCAGTATTTTGGGAGGCCAAGATGGGTGGGTTGCTTGAGGCCAGGAGTTCAAGACCAGCCTGGGCAACATGGTGAAACCCCATCTCTACAAAAAATACAAAAAGCAGCCAGGCACGGTGGCATGTGCCTATAGTCCCAGCTCCTTGAGGGGCTGAAGTGGGAAGATCACTTGAATTTGGGAGGTTGAGGCTGCAGTAAGCTGAGATTGCACCACTGCACTCCAGCCTGGGTGACAAAGTGAGACCCTATTTAAAAAAGAAAAAAGAAAGAAAAGAAAAAGATAACTAAAAGTCTGTAACTGTCACTAATTGGAATGTCTATTCAGGGCAATGTGCATCTGTGCTCCTGGGTTGCAATCTTCAAACGTGGCTCAAATAAACTCCTACTTACATTAATTGTGCCCCAGTTCCTTTCTTTTAGATTGACAATATTACATTTCTTTGCGACTTTTAGAAGCAGAGTTTTAATTTTGTTTTGTTTTTGTATTTCTATCATTATAGCATGTAAAAGTAAATTAGAAAGGAATTAGCTATTTAGTTTTAACTGTACTTTAGAAATATCCAACTTTGGGGCACTAGAGTTAAGGCAAACAACTAAATATCATGAGCGCAAGAAAAAAAAATTGGTTCGAGCTTGTCTAGTGACTGTCTTCCAATCCCCAGCTTTGTAAAAGACTAAGCTAAAGTTCCCTTTTGTGCTCCCTGTGCTCTTCAGGTAACTTCACAGGTAAGTGCAGTTACAGTTTCTAGTTTTACAGAAAGGTCAATGATACAGTCAGGAGGCAAAGTTAAAATGAACTCTCTGAATTAAAAAAAAAATTCAGAGGTAAAATTTGTGACTTAGTTATTAATGGAAGCAAGTCTTAAGAGAAAAGAAAAATCTTTTGTCCTGGAAGTAATTGTGTCTGCTAGAGAAGCATACTGACCTCTATAAAGAAAATTAGTGTTAGTTCCTATAACATACGAATTCCCTGCCTCCTGGGAGGCAAGATGCTAGGAAAGAGCTTGGAATGCTCCACTTCACTCCCTTCCCAGAAAGGACAATTCCTCACAAACCCAGAATGGTGAAAGTCAGCAATCCACACATCACTCAGGTCCAGACTGGGTTCAGCACTCCACCCATGCCAAAGACTTCCTCAAGGAAATGAAGCCCGCCCTTTCTCACCAAAGCAAAGAGAGAGGGTTACATATGCCACTTCCTCAAGCTCAGTTGGCAAAGTCGCAGTAATGAACTTAGGCACACAATTTGCAGTGAGGAAAATGTCACCATGTCACAACTCTAGTCTTAGGCCTATTTTCTAGTGGTGGAGTAGATTTATTTTGGTGAAATAGCAAGCTGCCATTATGTTTTGTTATTGTAAGAGAGACACAGAGTACATTATTCAACTCAGAAAATCTCTATGTGTGGTATTATACACATTTTTCACACTAATAGAGGAAATTGCCACAAACCAATCTTGAATGAATTACGGTCACCCAGTATTTGTTACAATTTCCTTTTCATCTGTAATCCAATATGGTCTTCTACATGTTTCAAAAAATGGATGACTTTATATAGTGGATTCCACAGAGAAAATAGCACAGGAAAGAGAGAATGTGACTAAAAATCATACTGATTATATTGAACCAAGAGCATGCACGACTTGAAGGAAGTAAAATGGAGAGCTGCCATTTAAAGTGAGACATATTAAATCTTGAATGGGCAATAAAGTAATAAGGAGCCGAGCTCTTTTGCTTAGGTGATATTAATTTTCACCTTTAAAAATACGATATTGCCACAGCTAGTAAAGAAGATATATTCATTGGCATTTTGGGATTAAAAGTATTAGTTTGGTTCCAGAGAGAGAAAATAACTAAGTAGGCTTAGGAAGAGGTCAACATGGGAAGACAGGATTCTTTCTCCCCAGTGGGTCTCTGCAGGAAGCAATACCCTCCCCTCTGGGCAAGGCTGACCTCCAAGTCCAGATGAGAAGGGTTCCCTCTGTCTGCTCTTTCCTCTGCCTGGTGACCCAGAGGCTTTGCAGCTGTGATCCTAGCAGCACTCAGCCTCCTCGGGGAGCTACAGAATTCAAACCCTGGAAATGGAGCTCTGCTTTCAGCTGCACCTCGCTCCTGACCTGCTTAGGATAGGCCTGTCTGGACCAAAGAGAACCTCACTGCCACCACTCAGCTACCCCCTAACAGACTGCGGACACCGAGTCTTTTTCATTTCTTAACATCCTTTGATTCTTTGAGTCATTGAAACGCAATAAATATTTACTGAGCACATATAACGTGCCAGGCACGGTGCTAGGCAATAAAGAAAGGGCAAAGGATGAGCAGACATATTTCCTACTCTAGGGGATGCTGTGGTAGTGAGTAAAATGAGACACAGCAAATCAACACATAAATATATAATATGTCCAGTGGCGATAAATGATGTGAAGAATGATTAAGCAAAACAAGGAAATGCAGAGAAAGGGAAGGGGCATCTATCTCATATGAAGTAGTCAGAGAAGGCCACTCTGATCAGGTGACATTTGGGCAAAACCTGCAGCCTGTCTCAGCACCACCTGTCCCTTCCTCAGCCACTTGCTCCCTGCTGCCACCACAGGCCCCTGTGGTTTCCCTTTCTGAGGCTCACCAGCCACAGGCCTAGAATATCTGGCTTCTGTCCCCACGTCCAATCTCAGCTGAAATGCCAAACTGCAGGGCCTGGTTTCCTGAGCAACTGCCAATGGGGCTGAATGATGCAACTCAGAAAGGAAGAGGATTTTATTCCCCCTGAATGGACTTTGGCCAGTGGGAGACAGGAAACAGGAGATGGGAGGATGCTGGGCAGCTGAACTGCCTCTCCCTTCCCCTCTCCGTGTGGTGCAGTTTCTCCACACGGCCCGCTGTGTGGCCAAGCCTATGCACCGACTGAGTTTTAGGGGTTGAACTATGTTCCCCAAAAAGATATGTCGAAGTCCTAACCCCCAGTAACTGTGAATGTGACTTTATAGTATTTGGAGACAGTCTTTGCTGATAGAATCAAGTTAAGATGAGGTCGTTAGGGGGGGCCCTAATCCAATCTCTTGTCCTTAGAAGAGACAGACACATCAGGAGATGGCAAGGTGACAATGGAGGCAGAGATTGGAGCAGTGCATCGAAGTACTAGGGAAGTCCACAGAGAGCTGCAAACACCAAGGCTAGAAGAGGCAGGGAAGGAGCCTCCCCTACAGGTTTCAGAGGGAGTATGGCCTCGCCACACCTTAATTTCAGACTTCTAGCGTCCACAACTGTGACACAATACATTTCTGTTGTTCTGAGTGACAACAGCGTGTGGTGTCTTACTACAGCTGCTTTGAAACTAACACACTGAGTGGCCAACTGTGTGGGATCGTACCTCCCAGGTAACACTCTAAGCCTTAACCTCTGCCCAGAGCTCTGTTTTCACAGAACTGCGACTATGCCAGGCAGACCTGAATAAAGTGAAGGATGGTATCTGCAGGGATATTTGAGGGCAGGAAGTGCTGACAAGGGAGGAGCCAGTGCAAAGGCCCTGAGGGGGCAGTACCCGTGGTGTGCTGGAGGAGCAGGAAGGGGCCAGGGTGTTTGGGAAGTGAATAAGGGAAAGAGTGCTCAGAGGAGACGTCAGAGAAGGGACAAAGACATGTTCCCTAAGGCCAGAAAGGCCTTTGGATCTTTTCGACATTATCTTCTTGACATGTAATGTAAATAGTAGTAAAATGAACAAAATGGGTGAATACTGTGTGATGTTTTTTTAGATTTGTAAAACCATGTGATCACCATCCAGACCAAACGTTGAACATTTCCATCACCCCGCAGAGTTCACTCCTGCTACCTTCCAGTCGATACAAGTTACCAATCCTGAGACAACCACTACTCTCTCTTTTATCAGCACAAATTTGTTTTAACCTGATCTTTAATGGCATATAAATGAAACAACATAGCATGCTTTTGCTCAAAATAGTGCTTGTGAGGCTCGTCCAGTTGCTGTATGTATACTTCAATTATTGTTATTGCTGAGCAGTATTCCATTGCCTGGATATATCACACATTATTTATCCATTCTTCTGCTGATGAATATTTGAGTTATTTGCAGTTTAGGCCCATGAAAAATGAAGCTGCTAGGAACATTTGTGTGTTCCTCTTATTTTGAATGTATGCAATCATTTTTCTTGGTATAAACCTAGCAGCGTACTTTCTGGGTCAACTGCCTTAGGTTTAGGTTAACTTTATTCATTTACACCATTTTATACTCCTGCCAGCAATATATGAGTTCCAGATATTCCGCATCCTCACCAACGCTTGGAGCCTTTCTTGTAGGAGTGTAGTGGCATCGCATTGTGCTTTTAATATGCATATTCCTGCTGACTAATGCACTCCTTTTTATACGCCTATTATTCACATATCTTCTTTTATGAAGTACGTGTTCAAGTCTTTTATTCACATTCTGTGTTTTTGTTATGGCGACATCTCACTTCCAGAATCTGTACTGGTTATCTACTGCAGCATTTTAAAAGTACTCTAAAGCTTGACAGCTAAAAAAAACAAACGTTCATTCTCTCACACAATCTCTGTGGGTCAGGAACCTGGGTGCAGCTTCATGGGTTGGTTCTGGCTCCGAGCGTCAGGTTGCATTTGAGCTACTGCCTGAGGTTGCAGCCCTACCTATCAAAGCTGACACAGGGCCAGACTCCATATCTAAACTCACTCATGTGAGCTTCAGTGTGAGAAATGTATGAATTTTGTTTGATGAAATATTGAAAACCTTAATATCTTCCTCCTACTCTCATTGGCCTTTTGGTGCCCAGTGTCTCAGCCTGAAAAATCTCATCTATGGGAATAGATGGCAGCAAAGACAGAACCAAGGTCCCACGGCTATCGGGGAGGTTGGCGGATGGGCGAGGAAAAAGGGGTGTCAGCAATCTAAAAATATTCAGGCTCACAGAAATGTAACTGTTTGAAATGACTCACTTTTATCAAGATCCTGCCACCTCATGTAGCAGTCTAAAAAAACAATAGATCACAGCAGAATGTTTCAAATTCTCCATAAATGGCCATTTGATCCAGAAACCTATCTGTGGAAATTTATGCCAAGGTTAGACTCTACAATATGGAAAAAGCCACATACAGAGATGCTCATTGAAGTATTATTTATAAGGAATCTAAATTGTGGAATCATTAGAGAGAATACGTATTCTCTCAAAAAAATACCATGGTGTTATTAACAAGTAGTCATTATGAGTGGTCAGGATATAATATTACAGAACATTCCTTTTTTTTTTTTTTTTGAAACGGAGTCCCATTCTGTCGCCAGGCTGGAGTGCAGTGGTGTGATCTTGGCTCACTGCAACCTCCACCTCCCAGGTTCAAGTGATTCTCCCGCCTCGGCCTCCCAGGTAGCTGAGACTACAGGCGCATGCTACCATGCCTGGCTAATTTTCGTATTCTTAGTAGAGACAGGGTTTCACCATGCTGGCCAGGCTGTTCTCGAACTCCTGACCTCGTGATCCACCTGCCTCAGCCTCCCAAAGTGCTGGGATTACAGGCGTGAGCCACCCTGCCTGGCCAGTATATTACAGAAAATTCTTAGGCTATACCATTAAGTGGTATAGCCTAAAAGCTTTTCTTCCCGGCTTTAAAATGTGAAAATTTTTAAACCTACAGAAAAGTTGTAAGACCAGAACAATAAATGCCTGTATAGCCTTCATCTAGATTCCCACAGTGGCCACAGTTGCTGCATCTCTTTAGGTGTAATGCACATCCTTTGAGAGTGAGTGCAGACATTTCGACACTATGGTCTAAGTACTACAGCACCTATCTTCCAAGAACAAGGAAACTCTTCTACAGTTTTCACACTCAAGACATTTAACATTGATATAAAGTTTATATTCACATTTCTCCCAAAGATTTAAAACTATCTCTTTGGCTTGTTTTATCCAGGACTCAATGGAGGATCGAGCATTGCATTTAGTTTTGTGCCTCTTTAGTCGTTTGATCTAAAACAGTCCCTCAACCATTAAAAAAAATTCTTTCATGACATTGACTTTTTTTTTTTTTGAGATGAAGTCTTGCTCTGTTGCCCAGGCTGTAGTGCAGTGGCACGATCTCAGCTCACTGCAACCTCCGCCTCCTGGGTTCGAGCGATCCTTCTGCCTCAGTCCCACTAGTAGCTGGGATTACAGGCATGTGCCACCATGCCCAGCTAATATTTGTATTTTTAGTAGAGACAGGGTTTCACCATGGTGGCCAGGCTGGTCTCGAATTCCTGATCTCAGATGATCCACCCACCTCAGCCTCCCAAAGTGCTGGGATTATAGGCATGAGCCACTGCACCCGGCTAACATTTTTTTAAAGACTCTGAAACAGTTATTTTACAGAATATCCTTCAATTTGGGTGTGTCTGTTTCCTGATGATTAGAAGTTACATGAACTTCTTGGTTAACTTCTCCATTTTGTGTTGAAAATATATTACTCTTTCCCATGTTTTATGAAAATTAAAAATCTCTAATGTGTTTGTAAAAAAGATTAAGCTAAGATTTTGTTTGGATGCAGTGTGATTTGGACTTAGGTGTGTGTATCTAGACTTCATCCTTTGTCATCAAGAAAATAGCATAATAACTAAGAACATGTAGCTTAAGAAATCCAAGCACTTGAGAGCCAGTGTAAGTAAACTCTAATTCCCACAGCAGAAAGAAGGGGTCTTGTCTATAACAGGGACTGTTTCCTATTCTTTGTTTCCTTCTATTTGCCAGACCAGTCTATAAGCCAGATAAGGAGTTCGTCAGTTCATCAGAATAGACTTCAAGACACTAGATCACAATCCCAAAGATTAAAATCATCTTCTTTGCCACTGCTCAGATGGCAGCCGTATGTGTGCCTTCAAAATTGTTTTACTAGAAATACCTGATTTCTGAACTAAACAAGCAGAATCTAGGCAGAGGGAAGTCTCAATTTCATTTATAACTTAGCTGATTAAGGTTGCCAATAAATCATACCAATTTATATTAGTAACAGCCACGGTAAGGATATTGGCTTAACAGTAAGTGCCTCTTACTTGAGACTTACAAATCTGAGTACTATTTCTAGGAACAGCCTACTGAATGCATCCAAGAGGTTGGCTTACGTCCCAGGGATGACAAAGTTCTTTGAACCCATGCCATCACTCCTACCTCACCTGCCATGACAGTTATTGCCAATTAATCACAGTGTTCTTTTCTCAGCCTGGACACTGCCTCAGACAATTTCCCAATACAGCATCACGAGCAGCTACTAATAATAATTTGGAGTCAATACATCAAGTGAAATCTTTATCACACTTGGAAAATATATTTTTCTAAATCTCATCTAGTTTTTAGCTTCTCAACTTCATCTGCATATGAATGGTGAGGGTCTAGGAATCTGTTTCTTGTGAATGACCTACAGACAACTGGCAAGCCTGGTAAAATCTCATATCAGAGCAGGCTGACCAGGCGATTTGACAAGAGAAGGAAAGGATAAGATTAGTTAGGGTTGGCCATTTGCCATGACAATTGACCTTAATATCTCTAACAGCTGGAACACAAAATTGATGTCTTGCTCATGAAATAATCCAAGCTGACTCCAGGCTTGGGGGATGGGAGTGTATGAGTTCCATTCCACACAATCATTAGGGATTCAGATCAATAGAGCCTCTGCCTTCTGAAACACCTGACTTCCCACACCACTGTGGGCATTTGCATCCACCTGGTGGTAAGGGAAGGAGCATGGAGGAGTGCCACATGAGTGGCTTTTACAAGCAAAGCCTGAAAGTGGCTCACATCAATTCTACAATTTTATATTTACTAGAACATAGTTACATGGCAGTAGCTAATGGTAAGGCAAGCTGTAAAGTGTAGTTCATGAAAGGGCCAATTCTTCCCAATGGTACTCTACTATAGAAGGGAGCATAAATGTTTGGTGGTCAGCCAGCCACCTCTGCCCACAAAGAGGGGCTGTTCTGGGAAACTTCAAGGCTTGTAGGGCAAGAAAATGATGATAGCACTTATGTGCACATAGCAGTATGCCAGACACAATATTGCCTGGCCTTTTCCTAGCTGGTCTATGACTCAGCCACATGTGAAGATGAAATTGAGGACAGTGAAAATTATTAACCCTTCCATGCATTACTGGGAAAAATCTGTGCAATTTTAATCTCTAGAATATCTTTAAAGATACGATGGGAGTTCTACTTCTGCCTAGGATGTAGAAAACAGACAAGAACACCTTTTCCACCCTAGAAATAAGAAAAACTACAGATAAAATACAAACTCATAATTTTTCTTAAACCCATCAGATAGTCGAGGCCATAGGGCAACTAGGTTGCTTGAAATCCAAAGCCTCTCTAAGAATACAGGGCGCAAGCTCTGTCTTCTCAGCTTTGGCAGAACACAGGAGAAAGAGGTGCTGATTGCCATCAAACAAGTAGGAAGGGTTTGCAAAAATTTCTAACAAATTGCAGAAGTCTGACTGTGAACTAGTGTGACAGTACAGGTGTGTCTGGGAGCCAAAGACACAGAGAGTTCACAATTACACGATCTTCTTCACAGACTTCCATTTGGTGCTCATGAGAAAGACTGGGTGAGAGTAGGGGACCAGAAGGAGTCTTCCTTGGTGGTGCAGGCCTGGAGGAGGGGAATGCAGTTGCTGAAGAAAAGTCACAAAGCCCTCCTTAGATACCTTTCTCAAGGAACAAAAGCCTCTAGCCTCAGGGGAAGAAGCAGAAACTGTATATCTCTAAGACCAAATGAAAACCCATCACGGCTAGCGAAAGGTTAAAAGAAAAAAACCTTGTCATTACTGGAGGAGTAAGGAAGCGTCCTGGGCTCAGGATCCTACACCATTACTATTAGAAGTCTCCTACCCCTGGGCAAGTGCAGGGAAGGCCCATACAAGATTTGCCAAAGATGAAAAGCAGTTTGGCTGCCACATAAAGGAGAAGTAGGATCACACAGGAACAAGACAACTGAGCTTGCAATAGTGGGTAACAAGCAATAGCAGTCCACTCCTTGGGAAGATAGACCCCTTCTGAGGTGCTGCAACACAGGAAAAGCTGAAACCTGCAGGTAGAGCAGCAACATTGAGAAAACCTCAGCCAGGCACAGTGGCTCATGCCTGCAAACCCAGCACTTTGGGAGGCCTAAGCAGGTGGATCACTTGAGGTCAGGAATTCGAGACTAGCCTGGCCAACATGGTGAAACTTCGCCTCTACTAAAAATACAAAAATTATCCCAGTGTGGTGGCACCTGCCTGTAATCCCAGCTACTTGGGAGGCCGAGGCATGAGAATCGCTTGAACCCAGGAGGCGGAGGTTGCAATGGGCTGAGATTGCACCACTGCACTCCAGCCTGATTGACAGAGCAAGACTCTGTCTCAAAAAAAAAAAGAGAGAGAGAGAAAAGCTCTTTGACACCCAAGGAGCAACAAAATCTGCTCAACTGCTAACTAGATAAACTCAACCCCTACACAAATAGCCTACCCAAAGAAGAGGCATGATCATTTCTAATTATATACACTGTTTATTTCAGGCTCTGTTGTCCTATAAACAATGTCTGGTATTCAGTCAAAAATGAGAAGACAAGAAGACAAGAAAAGTAACTCACTGTCCTGAGATAAATCAATCAACAGAACCAGACTTAGAGATGATTCAGATGTTGGAACTATCAGACAGGCCATTTGAAATAATCGTTAGTAATATGTCAAAGGCAATAGAGAAGGTAGCAATGTGCATGAACCAATATGGAATTTCAGCAGAGAGATAAAAACTATAGAAAACATATAATGGAAATACTGGAAATAAAGCAAGATGGGAACAAAGATAAACAAAGATTTCTTATGTATGACACCAAATTAAAACCCACTGAGCTACCCCTAAACACCTGACAGAATGTCTAAACTTAAAAAGACCAGCTGAACCACTTGCTGACCAGGATGTGGAGCATTGGAACCGTCATACATTGCTAGTGAAAATATGAAATAATATAGCCACCTTAGAATACAGTTGGGAAGCTTTTTAAAATATCAAGCTAAACATATAATATGATCTAGTCATCCTGTCTTAACTATTTACCCAAAAGAAACAAAAACCTCTTTTCAACCAAAAACCTGTACATGACTATTTATAGTGACGATTCATAACCTCCAAAAGCTGGAAACAACCCAGCTGTCTTTCAGCTGGTGAATGGATAAACTAAGTGTAGTACATCTATGCAATGGAGTACTGCTCAGCAGTAAAAACATGAACTGCTGGTACATGCAGCAACTTAAATCTCTAATGCATTATGCTAAACGAGAGGGAAAAAACTAGAAGAGCTATATAAGATCTAATTTTTAGAACAGTCTAGGAAAGGCCATACTATAAAGACAGAAAATAGATCAGAGCTTGCTAAAAACTGGCGTAGAGGCCAGGCACGGTGGCTCATGCCTATAATCCCAGCACTTTGGGAGGTGGAGGCGGGCAGATCACAAGGTCAAGAGATCGAGACCATCCTGGCCAACATGGTGAAACCCTGTCTCTACTAAAAATACAAAAATTAGCTGGGCGTGGTGATGCGTGCCTGTAGTCCTAGCTACTCAGGAGACTGAGGCAGGATAATTGCTTGAACCCGGGTGGCGAAGGTTGTAGTGAGCCAAGATCACACCACTGCACTCCAGCCTAGCAACAGAGTGAAACTCTGTCTCAAAACAAACAAACAAAAAACTGAACTGGGGTAGATAGAGGTTTTGGCTAAAAAAAAAAAAAAAAAAAAAAAATTTGAAGGGTGATGGAACTGAATACATTGAATGTAGTGGTAGTTGTACAACTTTATGCTTTTGTCCAAACTCATAGAACTGTACATTTAGAAAGATGATTTTTAAAATATATAAACATATACACCACAAAAATAATAAGCAAACACATAAAAAGATATAATAAGTAAAAACAGGGACTCTGGCTTCCTGACTTTTTCAATCCTCTATTATACTGCCTTATAAGAAGATGATGTTTATGGTCTATTGTATTTTGGCCTAGAATATCCCTACCCTTACTTAGGGCCCTCCCCATGAGACCTTGCCTTATCAACCCAAATGGAGTCGCTACAGAGACTACAAACTCACTTGACATATTCTGTTTAGTAAAATAAATCCTATAAGTCTAGAATACACTATATCACATTTGATTTAAAATGTATATACCGTCAAAGAAAAATTACTCTGAATGCTATATTAAAAGACCTAACATTTTCTAAAATATATCTTATAGGTCTCAATTTTTATGAATCACATCAAATCAATCTCTGACCATTTCAATAGCATGTATATGTTTATATCTATATGAAAATGAAAATTGTACCAAAATAAGGTTTCATTTTTTTAAGGAAGGTTTTTACTTTGCCCTCCTTTCACAATTTTGAATTTGCCCAGGTTAGGATGCTAAAGGGCAGTGAGTACAACTCTTCATTTCATTCCCTTCATTATTTCCTTCCATGAGTGTGGAATTCTGTTTCAAACTAACCTGTTACCTAAAACTAAAGGCTGATTTCTCTTATTAGAAAATACCATTTCAAATGGATTTCTTAATTATTACAAATTTCACATTCTTATATTGAAATTTTTAGCCAAGTAGATTCCATGTGACAAATTCCTGGTTTCTTTTACTTTTCCATTATGGACCATTTCAAAAAAAGATCAGCAGATTTCACTTACCCTTCCCCAGGAAAAGTAGGACATTCCTCTCTTTAAGCTGGTAGCTCTCAGCTCCATCGGAACAACACTTTTTTTAAAAAACAAATGTTTTGTAATGTTTCCTTTGCTGTTTTAAAATGAAGTGTCTTACACATTGCAGTATGTCTAATGCCCTTAGTCCCACCTACCAGAGGCCACTGAGCTCCATTAATCATTGTGACAACCAAAAACATTTCCTCATAGAGCTCTAAGTTGTCCTTGTGTAGGAGGAGAGTGGAACCACCACCATCAAGAGCTACCAATTTAGGGCATATTTCTGTAATGGCAAAGCAATGTTCTACTTCAAAATACTAACAGGCTTGGACTAAAGAACAATTTGTTTTAAGTAACAGGTTTAATAGAAAACACAGTAACTAAAGGTAGTACATTAGTTATCTATTCCTACATAACCAATTACCCCAATATTTAGCAGTCTAAAACAACAAGCATTTATTATTTCACTGTTTCTGAGGGTTGAGAATCTGGGGGCAGTTTAGCCTAGTTGTTCTGGCTCAAGGTCGTCCATGAAATTGCAGTCAAGCCAGGCTGTAGCCATCTCAAGATCCATCTGGAGCTCGAGGCTCTGCTTCACTCACCTGTGCACAGGTTGAGTTCAGCCATACATGAGCCTCTCAGAAGATGGTTTCCCCTAGAGCGAGCAATGAGAGAAAAGCCATAAGCAGTTCTTTGATAATGCAGTTGTGGATGTGGATGATGCCATCATTTCTGCCATATCCATTGGCCTGCCCTGGTACAATGTAGGAGGGACTCCATAGGCTGTGAGTGTCATGAAGTGGAGATCCCTGGATCCAACTTGGAGGCTGTTTACCACAGATAGGAATCTCTACATTTCTAAATAAATACAAGTACTCCAATCCACATTAAGGTTTTCGTTTTATTGGATTGTAAGGGATTATTTCACAGAACTGAGAAAAACAGAAAACATTGATGAAGTTTTGTTCCAATTAAATAGAAACTGTTTCTTAGCAACATGAAAATATCAATTTAGTGATCTGAAGCTCAGAATCACAGTTTTTCAATGTCTATTTTTACCTCTGTATTTTAGATTTATTTAACTGCTGAATGGGAATAAAAGTCCATTTAGCAATGTCACAGGTAGAAGTAAATCTGAAAAACACAATCTTTGAACAAATGCATATATATTAATTCTAGCAATAAGAAAATATATTATTAGTTAGGCTAACTTAGTCTGGGTGTAGTGGCTCATGCCTGTAATCTCAGCACTTTGGGAGGGCAGATCACCTGAAGTCAGGAGTTCGAGACCAACCTGGCCAACATGGTGAAACCCCTGTCTCTATTAAAATTACAAAAATTAGTCAGGCATGGGGGCATGCGCCTGTAATCCCAGCTATTCAGGAGGCTGAGGCAAGAGAATCACTGGAACCTGAGAGGCAGTGAGCAGAGATTGCACCACTGCACTCCAGCCTGGACAATAGAGCAAGACTCTGTCTCAAAAAAAAGAAAAGAAGAAAATTAGGCCAACTTATTCAGGTATTTTAGTAATAAGTATTTTAGCCAAGTATATAGAAATGGTGTAGGCTGAGAAATATGAAAGTGAATGTGTACTCCAAGTAAACACTTAAAAAAATCAAAACCCTATTTCTGCCATAGTTTTGTCTTTATATTATTAATGAGTATGGCTTCTACACATCCATCTTGATAACATTTTCAAAATCTCAAAGGCAGGACATCAACTTTGTTCATTTTTGCTAATGGATTGAAGTTTCTGAAAAACATATAACTCCTTTATAAATCTGTGGCAATTTTTCAAAGGAGATTAAAAATGATTATAATATAATGAAATGTTCTCTGATTCCCTAAGAATTATTAATCATAATTACGATACTCTAGATTGTGACTTGTATGTTTATCACATACCTTAGAAAAAAGCATGATAGTTTTATTTATTTCATCTCTAGATCACTAAAAAGAATGCTTATTTGAAGTCTAGCCCTTCAAAGTATCTTAAAACAGAATTTAACATTAAGATGACTATGACCTTGTTTGAATGTTTCCATTATATTTTGATTCTTATTATCCTACTTTTGGGGCAGGCAATTCATATGCAACAACTTTCACTTTTTCTTTATGGACATAAACTTTCACTCAAAGGTGGAAAGGTATTAAGAGCACTAGTCTCCCACCAAGTGTTCTTTTCCTGTGTCCTACTCGGCTGTTCACTGTCCATTCTGTAAGGCTGCAGTCCCATAAGGAGGGCAGTTGTCACACAACGACTCAAGCTTCTGTGAACGTCTCTCACAGAACAGCCTGACGAACCTCCTAGGCAGACTTTGTGTCACTGGGCTTTCTAAAAACTGTAAGTAAACTTGAAATACACAGTGGGCCTCAGAAGTCTCCACTGTGGTCTTCAAACTGGAGTTGGTGTGGGAGCTTTCTAAAGGGTATGTAATCTTGGATGGTTTTAAGGGACTCACTTGACATGGCCTCAACTTCCATAGGCTTAAATCTGAGCTGTCTGAGAACTGGAGCAAGGCAGAGTGCTCCATCTCTTCCCAGTTCCTCATTCCCCATCACTGCGACCCAACTATTTAAAGTAAAGGCAAACCTCTCACCCATCAGGAATCCTGCTATGGGGTCTGGCCCTTGGGTGTCAGTGCCTAGAGGGAAGCTGCCTTGATCAAAACACTGGTTTGTGTCTCAGCTAAGTGATTCCAAGAAAAAAGGGATACAAATTCCCTCAGTAATTTCAGCTGGCCAACGTTAAATTTTCAAGTATCAGGAACATATATTGGAAGTAAGTTAGTGTTGTATATCTTCTTGTATATTTATTCAGACTCAAGGAAATTCTGTAAATAACTATTCCATAAAGACAATTAGTTACAGAAAATCTATATTCATTTTTCATTTGGGTGCATTTTCTGTTTGCTCTTATTAGCCAACCAGTTATTACCAGTTTATTCTATCCTACTGTGAACTTATTTAGAGGTATAGTAGCTGAACAAAATTGGATTGTGGATTCTACTATAAATAGTCATTAATATAATTTTTATAAGCCATTATTATCGAGTTTAATAATGCATTTATTTTATCATATTTAATTGTACATTAATCACTGTGAGAAAATCTAGAAGAAAATTTTACCAGTCAGCTTTATCAATAAAGGAAACATACACTTTAAATTTCAACATATACATATTTTTGATACAGAAAAGTATGATAATATAATTAATTTTTTAAAAAACTTTCAAATTTAAAGAAAAAATTTTATGGGTAAAGTAAAATGGAAATATAAGTTCAAGGGGAAACAAGAACAATGTAAAATTTCCTCATGTTAGAAGAGAGGTTGTTCATATATTTTTAAAGTTAATACGGAGCATATAAAACTGTTCTGGTATTTAGATTATATTGTACACATTGAAAAGAGTTATGTCACAGGTTTTTGTTAAAAAGTGTCAATATTTATAATTATATATTTTGTTACTATTTATGAGAAAAATTTCAGATGTTAACATAAAAATGTGTGAGAAGGCACATTGTTTTTCAAAGCTATTTTAAGGAGTATGCTAACAACAACAACAAAAATACTACTCTAATGAAGTGAAATAATCAGTGGTACCTGTGTTTTGTTCCCAGATCTACTGTAAAATCAGGGATTTATTCCATTTATTCTTCTGTTGTCTTTTCTCCAAATACAAAATGGGCATGATAACTTTCCCTGTGGCCAGAGGTGTCTGTGCAACTCTTGCAAGGAAAAAAACCTGTGTAATAGTGATGGCAGCAGCGGCCCATCTGGAGAGGCCACTGCAAAGACACCCGCTGCAGCAGGCAAGGTGTGGCCAGGGCTGCACACTCCGTGGAGCTGGGGGAGCCGGGAACATGCGCGATCCATACCCGCTTCCCAGTTGAAGGGGTGGGAACTCTGCCCTCTTGGACACAGCTGCAGCCGCCCAGCTGCAGGACCTGGGCATCCCTGTGCTTCTGGGGGCCTGAGAAGCACCCCCTGCCCACATAGGCATGGAAGTATCTGCCCCCACTGCCTAGCCCCTCCCTGCCCCCAGCACCATCTCTGCTTTCAGAGCAAAGTTGTGGCCAAGCCCAGATGCTGTCACAATCCAGCTGGGTGTGCACATGCTCAGGGCAGTGCTGACAAGCCAGCCCCCTGCCTCCTTGGCCCCCTCCAGATTTTGGGCACTGACAAGTATGGGAGGAAAACCAAGGGGGCACTGTGGGCAGCTCGGTACAGGCCTGCAGGCACCCCTCGGCCTGAACAGCCCGGGTGCCATGAATGGTGGCAGGAGGCAGACAGGCTCCTGGACACAAAGGAGCGGTCCTGGTGAAACCCTCCCTTCAAGCCAGGGATGGCCTGAAGCCTGAGGACTGGGCTGCCAGTTCCACAGATTGGAGTGAAAACTTAACGTGCTTTTTCAAGGCCCATCCATGGCTGCCCATGGACCAATCAGCACATATGTCCTCCTCTCTGAAGCCCATAAAAACCCCAGACTTGGACAGCTGACAGGACAACCTCCCTGCAGAGCAGAGCTACCCACTCTGAGACTCCTCTCTGCTGAGAGCTGTACACTTGTCAGTACAACCTGCCTGTAGATAGGAGCTACCCACCCAGGTCTCTTCTTCACTGAGGACTGCAGAGCCATCAGAAAGACCTGCCTGCAGATAGGAGCTACCCACTCTAGGTCTCCTCTCTGCTGAGGGCTACAGAGACATTGGGACAACTTGCCCACAGAAAGAAGCTACTCACTTTGGGTCTCCTGAGAGCTATACTGCTGCTCGATAAAGCACCTCTTGTTCTTGCCCACCCTCCAGTTATCTGCATACCTCATTCTTCCTGGACATGGGACAAGAACTCAGGACCTGCTAAATAGTGGAACTGAAAGAGCTGTAACACAAACAGGGCTGAAACACACCCCCTTGCTCATCACATTGTGGGCAACAAGAAGGAGAGAGCTGCAGCTCTTTAAGAAGCCCAGACCTAGGAGCTCCCCAAGCCAGGGCTGTGACACCCTCTTTGGGGCTCTGCAGTTCCTGGCATCTCCAAGCTTCTAGGTGCCTCCACATTCCCCGATGCCCGCAGTGGAAGCTGCTTGCAGTACACCTGGTCCAGCCATAGCCTAGCAGGAACCCAGTGCTCAGGCTAGCACCTGGAACTGCCCACCCCACCATAGCTGGCATGACTTGCCGTGCACTGTGGCTGGACCCCATGATCGCTCACACACCCCTCACTGCCCCGTCCCTTGGCAGGCATGGGATCCGAGTCAGTAGCAAAAGCTGAGTGGAGCCTGCCTGGCCAAGTGGGCAGAATGAACCCAGTGGCCCAAGCAAAACTTGGGCAAAGGTACCAACAGCCACAGAGGTTTTTGACTGGCAAAGTGACACCTTAAGGACCCTATGACAACAGTAATAATAAACCACATTATATGTTAAATTACTTGTGAACTATTGACAAGTTAGAAATAAAAGTTCTCACTTATCTTATTCTTTTTATATTCATTAGAATTTAATACTGGGGAAACTGAAAACCCATGGGTTCTAACAAAACAGACAATTCAGAATCTTAGAAGTTTAAGACATTAGTTTCTAACTTAGTCTTTTAAACCTATAACCTTAATGGTCTTAATATGACTCTATACAAAAATAACTGTAAATATATATAACTAATATATATGTAACATCTTTTAACAACAAAAATGTAAGACAGATAAGAACACATTCCTAAATGTTCTATAATCTCTGCCCCTCCTTTTGAGCAAAGGGAGCTATTTTTCTTTTTCTTTTCTTTTCTTTTTTTTTTTTTTTTTTTTTTTGAGGTAGGGTCTCACTCTGTTGCCCTGGCTGGAGTGCAGTGGTGCAATTACAGCACACTGCAGCCTTAACCTTTCAGGTTCAGGTGATCCTGTCACCTCAGCCTCCTGAGTAGCTGGGACTAGAGGCCTGGACCATCATGCCTGGGTAATTTTTAAATTTTTATGTAGAGACAGCATTTCACTATGTTGCCCAGACTGGTCTCGAGCTCCTGGACTCTAGGGATCTGCCAGCCTCTGACTCCCAAAGTTTTGGGATTACAGGTGTAAGCCACTGCACCCGGCCATACAGAGATATCTTGACAGCCTTCTATAAATTTATAGATGCACAATTTGCCTGCATCCCAATTCCTATTCTCATTACTATGTGATAACTTTTGTTGCTTCCATTAAGGAATGGAAATATATCAGTTTATTCACGCATTTAACCATTATTTATTAAGCATTTCCTGTGGACCTATCTTGTGCTAAACTCCTGGGCAAAGAATTGTTGCTTTATTTGGAAATGTAAACTATGAGGGTGGAAGGTAGGGACAGAGTGGAAGAGGAGATTGATGGACTCTCTTGGAACTAAAACAGTCCGGAAGCAGATATGAAAGTTCTGGAAAGACACTGACGTACTATGGCTCTTTCAATCAGTCACAAGAGACACCTTTATGTTGCTGTTAATGCTAAACATTTCTAGGAGTAATTGTCCAGCCAGTGAGGAAAATTGAGGAATGGAACAAGAAAAGAAAATGTTAGAGGGAATTTGGCATACTCAAAATTCCAATCTAGGCTTAACGAGGATACTCTCTGAGCTCTCATTTACAACCTAGGAAAAATTTTAGTTTTGTGGTACAAGTTGACATAGCCAGCAGTTGGACTAAATAACTTCCAATGTCCTTTCCAATAATAGGCTTGTATCAGGTTACACTCAGAGCAAAGAATCAAATTAAGAGAATTTAGTTACATGATGTAATTGCTTAGTGGCATGAGAGCCTTCTCCACAATGTGGATATAATGACTCACTTGACTGAGAATTAAAGCATCCTTGCTTTTGGATGGGAATGCTTTGCTTCCTCTAGTGTGGCAGTAAAGGGGTAGAGCTGAAAAGAATAAAAGGTTGAGAACCAACTTTCTGTAGCTTGACAGTCTGACAATTTCACTGATCTCCGGCACCTCCAGCAGAGGGCAGGCAGGTATAGAGAAAAGAAAGAAAACATGAATTTCTTAATTTCCTTTACAGGCAGTCCTTGTTTTGCCCAGTAGTGCAGGACTATAAAAAGGACCGTGCAAGCCTAAACCATGCAAAGTAATCTTGACAATCAATGGGAAATTTATGATCATAACTTTCCTGACCTTTAATATTTTTTGTCAAAACATTAAAACTCTGTGCATTATTAATATATGAGGAAATGAAAAAATATTTAAACTAGCATGTTATTTAGGACATTGTAATTTAAAATATAAGAAACATTGAGAACAAAAGTGCTTTATTTCTTCATTAAAAAAATATATTAAGAGTACTTTGAATAATGCTTGCAGTCTTCTTGTTTGAAAATTTATGGTAGGAAACAAGCATCTTTCATATGTCTTTCTAAATTTGATCAGCTTCCAACATGTTACCCTTTGCACTTTGGATGTGGTGAAGTATCTCCAAGAGTGCCTCTACTGTGAAATCTTTCCCAGCATCACTTCCTCTGGCACGCCATCCATTTCCTCACACCACTTTCCTCGCTTACGTCATGAGTTCACCTGCACTAACTTCCCCTGCCTGCATATCTGGAATCTCTCCAATGGTGGGAGGCTCAACATTTCCAGGATCAGCGATTTCCTCCATAACTTCATTGTGTTCACTTCAAATTTCATCTGCAGTATTATCACTTTTTTTTTCTTTTCTGCAATTTCATCTGTGTTGACAAATTGTCTTTTTCAGTTAACCATTTTTTGCAAAATGCCACATGGGTTTATCACTGCATGATAAGAAGACCATACTACATGCTTTGCTGTCCATCACTGAAATGAATAACAGGTGCACCGTGACCCATCAGGAACAGACTGGAAGAAGTGATGTAATCGGTTGCTGATTATTGAGGCATAACTGTTATTTTACAAAGTGACTTGTGGACTAAGAGCTAGCAGCAAAGTTGGTACTTCATGCAATTTCTCACAGTTAATATGTCATGGTAACTGAAATTTGAATTGTGCTGTGGGGTGACTGCTGTTATTTAAGTGAACAGTGGTCACTGAAATTGGTACACAATGTAACCATGCGAGCAAGGACTGTCTGTGTTTTCCACATCTACCCTCACAAAGAATGTATGAAAAGTTTGCTGAAATTAAGCAAGAATTAGCTTCAAAGCTGACAGCAAACTTACTAGGGATGAGCGTTGCCTTTCCCTTTCCCTAAGAGAACTAACTTTATTTCTTTTTTTAACAAAATACATTGATGGGTCATTTGGTAGGTGAACTCACTTAGCACTCAGGCATGCATTTGATGAAATACAAGAATCTGTATTTCTCTGAATAGAAAAATCAGATGTTTGAGTTTCTGAAATGGGGAGGTGCTGAGAAACTGAGAGGAGCTGAAATAGCTGAAAGCAAGTTGTGAGGAGAGATGGTCCCACAAGACAACGAGAGGCTGAGACCCCAGGAGAAAAGATGGCTTAGGGTAGTGCTGGTAGTAGATGTATTGTTTTATTCATCCACTGTTTTTTAAATACCCCTATTTTCCAATTAATTTTTATTTTATGAAATCATTATACCATTTTAAAAGCAAAGGTTTTTTAAAAAAGTGCTAAATGGCTAAAAGAGAGAGAGAGTGAGACAGAGAGAGAAACAACAAATCTCTTTCTCAGCTGTCTTTTAGTCCCATCTGTGACTGCAGCTATCAATTACAGGTTGAGCATCCCTAATCTGAAAATCCAAAGTGCAAAATGTTCCAAAATCTGAAACTTTCTGAACACCAACACGATGCCACAGATGGAAAATTCCACACCTGACCTCATGCAATGGGTCCCAGCCAAAACATAGGTGGACAACAGTAGTTTATTCCGCATTCCCAAGGGAAAAATGAAATTACCTTCAGCCTATATGTATAAGGTGAATATGAAACATAAATAAATTTTGTGTTTAGACTTGGCTCCCATCCCTAAGATTTTTCATATTATATATATATGTACAAATACTTCAAAATCAAAAAAAAAATCTGAAGTCCAAAACACTTCTCATCCCATGCATTTCAGATAAGGAATATTCAACCTATATCAATTATTTTGGCTGTTTTTTCCCCCAGGATTAATTTCCATATTTCCCTATGATATATGTATACTGCTATTTCTTAATTTATCTTTTTTGTCATTATTTAGTGAGAAACTATTAAAATAGTTGATGATTTAACTCTCTTAAACCAAGCCATACATGTTCTCGCACACGTCTCTTGCTACCGACCTCCCCTACATTTAAAGCAATTATATTATTATGACAATTTAAATTTCAACAAAAACAAGTATTTGTTTTCCTTAGGGTTAGTAACAACCATAGTTCTAATTTAATTATCTATCACTAAATCCTGTTGGTAATTGGTAACTTCTCTTTCTTTTTTGTGTGACAAGGTCTCACTCTGTTGCCCAGGCTGGACGGCAGTGGCATGATTATTGCTCACTGTAGCCTCTATCACCCAGGCTCAGGTGATCCTCCCACCTCAGCCTCCCGAATAGCTGAGACTACAGGTGCACTATGCCCAGCTAATTTTTTTGTAGAGACAGGGTTTCACCATATTTCCCAGGCTGGTCTTGAACTCCTGGACTCAAGCAATCTGCTCACCTCAGCCTCTAAATGGACTGACATAGAGGCGTAAGCCACCACGCCGGCTGGCCATTTTTCCAAATGGTTTTATCCTCCATGTCATCCCCACTCCCTAAGCACTCTGCTTCCCTCCTCCACAGTTCTTATATACTGGTTGGACAATTATCATAGTTATTATAATGTAGATGAGTAAATTCCATTTTTCTGTGGAAACTTTAGGACTTTAAGTGAACAGATTTCTATTTTCTAACAAATGAAGTTTCCTACAACAAACGTGCAGTCCATAGTTATAAGTCAGTGGTTTTCAGAAAATAACTATTAACACATAATTCTCAAGACTTTTGTTTCTGGGAAGATGGAGTAGATATACTTTTCCCTATTCCTCGTGCTATGTATAACCCAAAACCTTGAACATTATATATAAAATGAACATAAGATTCTGAAAGGTGGAGTGAAGAAGACAGACTGGCCTGGGATCTCAGGACCCAAGGAATGACACAGCTGTGAGTTCCCAGGTTTTGCTTTAGCCTCGTATATCCCAGACCTGGAACTGTAGAAGCTGGCAGCCTGGAAGCACCAAAAAGTCCTGTGCAGACAACAGATGCCCAACAAACTTCTGCTCTCTGGCCAGAGGACTAGGAAAGGGGAAGCTTGGCCAATCAGCGAACTTTCGGACGACATCCACTCTAGTCTAGCCAAACATCCTAGACCCACTGTGATCCCACTCCCACTCATGCCAGCACAGGTCTGCTGGGGAGCCTGGACTTCCAACCACACCAGGCTGTAATGGCAAAGTGCGCCAACCTTCCTCCTGCTCCCCAGGGTGGAATTTGAGAAGACCAAGCAGAGATCGGGACTTTCATCCCCGACAAGCGGTAAGGAAGGCCCCACACCCTGTGGTAGCAGTTGAGACCACGTAGGGAACCCAGACTTGGACTCACATCCAGAAAGACAAAGCCTCCCTACCGTTCCCTGCTGGGGGGTATCAGAGGAGGCCCACTAGAGAATCAGAACTTCTGCCCCTGCCCGGTGGAAATGAGGCCACACCCACCCCCATGGTGTCGATGGAGGCCACACAGGAAGCAGTAACGAGGCACTCCCACTACTCCTAGCCAGGTGGTATCAGTGGAGGCCGAGTGGGGAGGTGGAACTCCCACCTCACCCGGCAGGAACAAGGAGGCCCTCTCCCTTGAGGATGTCAATAAAGGCTGAGAGGGCAGCCTGAAGTTTTACCCCCACTCGGCAGTAATGGAATGGCTTCCCACCCCACCTGCCCTAGCAAAGAGGTGCTAGAAGACTGCTAAGGAGAAAGCTCAAATAAGGGCCAGAGGCACCAACAGAATACCCAAAAAGGATGAGAAAAGGCAACTGAAGCCAGGAGTGAGGGCTCACACCTGTAATCCCAGCACTTCGGGAGGCTGACGTGGGCATATCACTTTAGCCCAGAAGTTTGACACCGGCCTGAGCAACATAGTGAGACCTTGTCTTTATTAAAAAAATACAAAAACCAATTAACCAGGCATGGTGGCACATGCCCATGGTCCCAGCTACTCTGTATACTGAAGCAGGAGGATCACCTGAGCCTGGGAAGGTCGAGGCTACAGTGAGCTGAGATTGTGCCACTGCACTCCAGCCTGGGGAACAGAGCTAGACCCTGTCTCAAAGAAGAAGGAGAAAAAAAGAGAACTGACAGACACTGACACCAAGACCAGGATGACATAGATGTTGGAATTTTCTGACAAAGATTTTAAAGTAATCATCATAAAAATGTTAAAATGTTACAATAAGCAATTACAAACACACTAGAAACAAATGAATCACCAAAGAATTCCTCTGAGTGGAAAAAAAAAAAAGCAATCCTAGAAGGTTTTACACTGTGGCCTTATATCATTTCCATTGAAAGGACATCTTGAAATAACAAAACTATACAAACAGAGGACAGATTCATGGCTGCAAAAGGTTAAGTAGTAAAGAGGGACATGAGTGTGGATATTACCAAGCCATATGAGAGATCTTCGTGGTGACAGAAATGTTCTTTATCTTGACTGTATCAACCTCAGTATCCTAGCTGTGATAACCGACATACTATAGTTTTGCAAGATGTTATCACTGGGAGAAGCTGGGTGAAGGGCCGGTGGGATCTTTCTGTGTTATTTCTTACAACTGCATGAGAATCTAGAGTCTTCTTACGCTCAAAGTAAAACATTTATTTTAAAACCCCACAATTCTCAATACTACAAGTAAGTTCTGTGCCCTCTTCTGTAAACAGATGTAGAAATTCAACCTTACAAAGGCAAAATACAGAATAAGTATATTTAACTTAAACTATAGAGCAACTGTTTTGTAAATATTTTTTTGTTCCTTTTCAAACAGAGGGTAATGGTTAAATACATCCTTTATATTTGCAGTTACTTGTATAAATAGTTTTTTTCATTCAACATTTCTTATTAAGCATGATTAAAACTGGCAGTCTGATACATCCAAAATTTAAATTGAGTGAAGATTAAGTCTAAGAATTAGAGACTTAAGACAATTTACTCCACATCGGCACTGAGTAGAAGCCTGTGTCAAACTGACTAATGGATCTTTCAGAAATCCTGGATTATGGTTAAAAAAAAAACATACTGTGACAGGACCTGCACTTAGGTGACAGTAATAAGATAGGGCAGGACAGAGAGAGTTTCACTCAAGGATTCCCAGGGTGGGGCAAACACCAGAGATTTGTGCAGAGTTAAAAATGTCAAGAATTAATGATGCAAAAGGCTGGACACCCAGAAATTCCTATAGGAATCATTCTGTAGGAAGATCAATCTATAGGAAGAAAGGGACTGTTGGACTTTAAATCTTTTAGCAAAATTTTCAAGGCAAATTCTTGGACTTTGGATACATTTTTGGGTATTTTTGAAGGATACAACCCTACAATTAGACTTGCATCAAATTTTGTACATTTTATACCAAATTTAATCGATATGGGTAAGTCTACCCCCTCAAAGTGCATCAACCTGCATTGACTCACAACAGTATATGAGATGGCCAGTTTCCACACTGCCTATTTAAATATTCACATTTTGATCTTTCTTTTCTGATTACTGAGTCCTGTAAAATTTTCCACCATTTTTGCTGTTCTTCGTTTTCACTGTTTGTTAGAAGGAGATCCTGGTGTTTGTGTTCTTCTTTGAGCTTATGGACTGGTGTGATTTCTGATTCTTTGTATTTGGTTGATATTGGGACTCCATAACTTTTTACCTCAAGAGTACAGGGAAACGTTTCTAGAACCTTCCGGTTCAATCCTGGCTGCAGTTCTATGTGACCATTTCTTCACTCAGCCTCCCAAAGTGGGAGACAGATGAGGGAGGGTGTCTGTCTACACAGGGTTGTAATTTTATACACATATATGGCTTTTGGTCGTTTCCTCATACCTTATCAGATGGGTACATGCTAAAAGAAAGCATATACGCATCTGGGTTTTTGTAAGGCTGAGTATGGCATTTTAAAAGACTTTGGTGCTTTGGATGTGGGCTCAAGAGTATGCTGGCTCTCACACTCTCTAGAACCTGTAGAAATTGATCCTTCCTTAATACTGCCCTCTTGTGGGCTCTTCTGAAAATACTACTCCCCTTTACAGAGATTTACAGAGACTGTAAACCTCGGCATTCCCTGTGATTCTCAATGTACCCCTTAGAAGAAATGAGGTAACCCCTTCCACTCCGACTCAGTCATTCTGACACATGGACCCCAAGCAGCGTTACTTGTGCTCAGACTGTCACAAAACCCTGACTGAAAACAGCCCTTTCTTTGATTTTATTTTAATTTTAGCACCTGCTTATTATTGTCAGGTTGAGTCAGAATTACTTACAGTAGCAGATTGTGAGTTTCTGAAGGACAGCGACTCAAGGCTTTGAACCTGCCAGGTGTTTAATGGTATTTAATTAATTAAATGAAATAGGAAAGTAATATAAAAATGGCTTTGATGGAAACAATCTAGGTATGTTTTCTATGGCTGCAATAACAAATTACTAGAAACTGGGTGGCTTAAAACCACAGAAAAATATTCTCTCACAGTTCTGGGGGCCAGAGGTCTGAAATCAGTATCACTGGGCTGAAATCAAGGTGTCAACTGGACTGCACTCCTTCAAAGGATTTAGAGGAGAATCTGTTCCTTGACTGTTTCAACTTGCAGTGGTTGCCCAATTCCCTTTCCTTGTGGCCTCATCACCCTCACCTTTGTCTCTGTCTTCACATTGCCTTCTCCTCTGCCTGTGTGTGCAAAATCTCCCTGATTCTCTCTCGTAAGGACGCTTGGGATGGCATTCAGGTCATACCCAAGTAATCTAGCATAGTCTCCCCATCTCAGAGTCCTTGATTTAATCATGCCTGCAAAAGTATTTTTTTTCCTTATAAGGTAACATTTAAAGTTTCTAGGGATTAGGAACTGATATTTTGAGGGGGACACACTTTTCATCTCACTACAGTCTATAATGAGATGGAATAACCCATAAGATCAGCATACACAGAAAACATATTGCCAAGAGAATATGGGCAGGGTACCAATGGTTTTTCCCTCAATCAGGGCAATCTAGATAATTCCAACCATCCATCCTAGTGAGCGCAGCTAGGAAAGCAGAATACAATTTAAAAAAAAATCTGTTTGCATTCAAATCAGTGAAGGATTATAGGGCCAAAATCCAAAAGAAGGAAGAAACCTAGAGAGATGAGCCCAGTATTTTTGGCTGCTTTTCCTTGGGAAGTACCTGCCAATTTCAAAAAAAGGCAGTTAGGAGGCAGAGAAGCTGAGCAGAACTTTTGGTAGATTAATGGGGTAAGCGAGACAACAATTGTAGTTCAGAGTCTAATGACGAAAGGGGCCCTGGTAAATACCTCTGTCTTTAGGTTGGAACCCGGAAGCAATGCACCCTAGTAACAGAGGTGAACTGAAATAAGCCAGTTGTCTTTGAGTCATCCCAGTCTTTCACTTAAATCAAATTCACTTGTATTACCAGTGCCCCTAAGGTAGTCCTTGGCCCTAAGCACATGTAAATCCTTTTTGGAGGAAGATAACATACCCAGTGAAAATATTTTCAAAATGAAGAAGAAATAGTAGCATTGTCAACAAACCTACACTAAGAATATTGTCACCAGAAAATACATACTAAATGAAATACTAAAGGGAATCCTTCAGGCAAAGTGTACTCAGCTAAAACAGACATATGTAAGTACATCTGAAGGAACTGCCTCTTAAAATAATAAGCATTTCTAGAGGTAAAAAGGAACAGCTGATAATAATAAAGAGCTCAATTCACCA
This sequence comes from Cacajao melanocephalus, assembly GCA_963573385.1. Taxonomy (NCBI): domain Eukaryota; kingdom Metazoa; phylum Chordata; class Mammalia; order Primates; family Pitheciidae; genus Cacajao; species Cacajao melanocephalus. Next base: position 49,875 of record CAUYLG010052809.1, on the reverse strand, counting down.
TGAACATAGAACTATTCTAAATGTGCATGCATCTAATGACAGACACAAAATATGTAAAGCAAAATTAACAGAACTAGAAGTAGAAATAGAACCCTTGTGTTCCAAAAATAAAAATAAAACTTAGGATAAACTAGTTAGCAGCTCTTTTGGACTCCCAGACTCTGGAAAGAGAACACAGACTGCTTCAACAACTAGCCTTACCCATGTACCAAACAAGTTATCCTGGGTGCCTGGGCTTACAAATCTTCACCAATTCTTGCCCAGATTCTAACTCTGACTCCTACATCAACCATCCCATGACACACTCCACTCCAACAAACTTTATAAAACCCAAATACTCAGGTGACTCAGGGAATTCATTTGACTGATTCATTTGGACAGTTGCCCATCAACTGAGAAGTTTTCATTAAGCTCAGCTTATTGTCGTTATTGTTTTTAATCAAAACATAGTATCTGTTTTTATCAAGACAACCTTTTGTGGTGACTTTGACACACAAATGTGGATAGAAATATCAGAAGAAACAACACTGACAGAGCAGAAAGTGCTTGCATCTGGGAAACAGAATTTAGGCGGCCAGGAGGGTGGAACAAGTGGCTGTGACTTTTAACACTAGGTGCATCTATCACTTTGTACAAATAAAAATTAAATTAAGAAAAACACAAAAATTTCATTTAGTTCTTCTGAAATAGAGCAATAATTTTCAGTTAAATTGGGTAAATATTTGTGGAGCATCTATTCTGTGTCAAGTGCTGTGCTAGACAGCAGGAAAAGAAACCTGAAAAGACTGAAATCTAGCCCGAAAAGTGGTCACAATTACCTGACTCCCACAAAGACTGAGTGGTCACAAGGAATAAGAATCCAGTGCACTACTTTTAACTTTTACATTCTGAACTGTAAACAACAACAAAAAATCATACGAGGTCTGTATTCCAAATCAAGTGTCTTAGGAAAACTATGAGTGATTCAGTTGACTACTTGGAGGAATTGAAGTGTTTGTTTCCAAGCACAAACTAACTTACAGCTCAGGTTCGCTGAGAAGCTCTAGTTTTACTCAACTGAGGTTTCCTGATAATTATTCTCTTGATAAGGATTATGTTTTCCAGGCCTTTTATTATGCTTTTGCTGTGCTCAAATGCTGCAAATTTTTATTCTCTCATAGAAAATAGCACATTCATCTTGCCATAAAACATAGCTTAATTACATTTCTAGCCACCCAGCTGTGGCAACTAGAAATGAAAGTTTGCTGTTATTATGACTATAATAATTCTTTAATATTTATTGACTAACAATAGATTCTGGGGCCACGAGACATATATTACTGTGTTTTTGAAATATTTTAAATGTTGCTTAAATATTAAAACATGCATTCTTCACATAAAATACAAAACCTATAGAGGAGATTTTGAGTTAAGGCACTCTCCTTAAATCTCACCCCTCTTTGTATCTCTAGCATCAGCTCCTCTTATTGTAATGGTTCTCATCCTAGTGGCACATTATCACCTGAGGAGCTTCTAAGAAACAAAAAGACCAGTGTAGTCAGGGTTGAAGATCTTTGCCTAAAACAGTGGCTCTCAGTGTGGTTCCTAGACCAGCAGCTTCAGCGTCACCTGGGAATTTGTTACTGATGTGAATGCTGAGGCTTCCCACAGCCCTCCAGAATCAGAAATTCTGAGGGTGGAGCCCAATCACCTCTATTTTAACAACACCTCCAGATAATTCTGGTGCACACTCAAGTTCCCACCATTAGCCTTAAAAGAACATAACAGGAATTTTCAGGAGAATGCAGTTAACACATGACAGAGAATATAGGTAGGTGGACTTTCTTCCTGTGGGGTAGGAGGCTCTGTAGTAGTTTGGGTAGAAGACCAGACGTTGCTGAGGAAGGTGCTTTTCTTTTATGATCAGCTTACTCAGGATGAGTCATACCACGGTGAAGTGAGTCACACTTACAAACCAGCCCAAACTTATGTTATATTTTCTCCCATGAGAAGAGGGAGATTCTTGGTGGAGAGAAAGGAAGGGGCAGGAAAATGCTAGAAGTCTAGTGAGCACAAAAATTAGGAGTTCTAAATATTTAGTAGAGCAAAGTGGGAGCTGATTTATGCATATCTGCATGTAGATACACAAAACCAGAATGCAAAATTAAATCGGTTTCAGAAAATATTTCATCTCACCCTCCTGATGACTTCTTTTTTTTTTTTTTTTGCCATAAAAATTACACACTAGACTGGGATTTCCTTCAGGAAGACAGGTGGCCATCTCATGGATGGACTGTACTTCAGAATAAACAAATGCTGACATTTGGATCATTTTCTAGGATTTCCAGTTTTCCAGTGAGATGCTTCTGACAGTTGCCACGGTAAATCCCTTTGGACACATTTTAAATTCTCCTCATTGGCAAGTAGCATATGTTGAGGCTACAAAGCTGTTTTTGCTAAAACCATAACTGTGGTAATGTATAATATGAATGAGATACAGGCAGTTCAGCTTCTGTTGATTGGGGCCAGTATCTTAAGAGTGGGGAAGTTTCTTCCATCTTCTGGCCCAAGATAAAGATTACACATATTTGACAATATGTGTAATTGAAAGATTAAACATATTTATTGAAAGATTCATGTCACATTAATTGTTTTTAAGAAGATTCTCAATCGTGGGGAGAACCAAATATAATTATTGGGGTTAATTAACATCTCTAAACATCTCCGAGGACTGTATTTTAATTGGAGACATTCTGAGCTCAGCTTGGATCATAGAGCATCACTGCTCAGCACGTGTATTCAAAAGATGAAGAGGGCAGCTCATCCATCCTGATTAATATGGCCAGTGCTATATTAATCAACAGCCACATACGAAATACTCTTCTTGAAATGTCAGAGCCTTGTTAAAGCTGGATATTTACAAGTGAAAATAATGGCAGGAACCTAGCTGGATACCTTCCCAACAAATTTAAAACTAAATGTGCCATTTATTCTTTACTATCTGTCTCTGGGACTGTACAGACAGGGCCAATTACAGATCTTGGGGAACTGGTCACAGAATTATTTATTGGCTTAATGATTTTTGCCCAGTGGGTTCTTCCAGCTGGAATTGGCAAATAAGAGAACTAGATTTTCTTAAGGCAGCAAATGGTAGCAGTCACACAGAGGAGCCCTCTCTATTCAGGGTAATGCCATTGCCAGGATAAGTTGGGAAACATGCTCTCAAACGTCTTCTGTAACAAATTCACCAGTTTTACAAGCAGAAGTAGATTTGTATTAATAAGTAAGTGCTTTTACTAAGGAAACTTAAAAAATACTAATTGGGGTAGAAGTAGAGTAATCAATTAGAGTATACTATATAACTTGTGAATATTGATTGACTGGCAAAAACATTACCACTTTTTAACCTCTCCTTTATTTATTACTTATATTTGAAGGTGTGTAACATTTTAGAATAATTTCATACACTACAAGGATCTCATAAGGTCATGTAGAAGATATTGAGAAGGTCTTGTGGAAGATATTGAGAAACTTAACAGAATTCCTTATAAAAGATGTTAACTGGAAAAATTTTAGCAATGCAGAAATATAAAGCAATAAAATTAAATTTACCTTTTCCATTGAAATTGGAAGAATGTGACAGAGTCAGTGTATAAAGAGAAAGTAAGCTATCAATTAGGATATGATTAAATCCTAATGTCAATGATCCTATGCCACCATACTAACACATGTTATGATCACTATACACTTTCTTCAACAATCAACTTCTCAGATTGTGAGAGCAACTAAATCAAAATGGCCTGCAGTCAAAGATGTTCTATAGTCTTTTATCAACACTTTATAGGTTGTTATATAGGATTCTATATCACTAAAAAATTTAAATTAGGAGATGCTAAAAACAGGAGTTGGGTGATGCACAAGCTATCTATTGCTGCATAACAAATTACCACAGAGTTATTGGCCTAAAACAAAATAATGTATTACCTCATAGCTTTTTGAGGTGAGGAGTTCAGGCACAGCTTAGCTGGGTTCTCTGCTTAGGGTCTCACAATTCTGCAATCAAGGTGCCAGCCAAGCTGTGCTCTCATCTGGAGGCACAACTGGGGAAGAATGCTCTTCTAAGCTTACTCAGGTTATTGGCAGAATTCATTTCCTTGTAGCTGTAGGACTGAGGGCCCCAGCTTTTTGCTGCTAGGAGGACATCCTCAGCATCCAGGCTGCCTGCAGTTCCTATAAGTCCCCTGTCATTCCTACAGACCACCTGCAGTTCCTTGCCACCTGGCTTTTCTCAACATAACCACTTCATCAAGCCAGCAAGGAGAGTCTCTAGAGCTGTCTCCTAGTAAGACAAGAGTTTTATAAAATGCAACATAATTCCAGGGGTGGTATCTATCACCTTTGCCATATACTATTGGTTGGGAGCAAGTCCCAGATCCCACCCATGCTCAACGAGAGGGGCTTACACAAAGGTTTGAACACTGGAAAGCATGATGGGGGAGGCATGGGGAACTTGAGAGTCTGTCTACCAACTTAAAGTCTTAACTTAACTTTAGCCTGCCTGAGTTTCATTCCCCGCATCTGTTAAGTGGGAATTGTAATCTCTACCCCACAGACTATTGTCTATGTTATGTGCGTGACAAGAGGGCAGAACACAGACTCTGGCGTGCAGTAGGTCCTCAATACATGAGTTAAGTCCTCTGTCTCACTCTCTGCCTTCCCTTTCACTTACAGTGTGATGGAGCACAGTATGACATCCATAGGTTCTTACAAACTGTGACTTTAACAAAACAACATATAACAAAACCAGTTTCACCATAGGCTAGTTGATATAAACAAGAGTTAAGTTCCTACGGCATATTTTTGGTCCCAAAACCATCACCAAACTTTTTTTTTTTTTTTTTTTTTTTGAGAAAGGGTCTCACTCTGTAACCCAGAATGGAATGCAGCCTCAGCCACCTGGGTTAAAGTGATTTTCCCACCTCAGCCTCTCAAGTAACTGGAACTACAGGTGTGCACCACAATGCCTGGCTAATTTTTATATTTTTTAGTAGAGATGGAGTTTTACCATGTTGGCCAGCCTGATCTCAAACTCCTGACCTCAAGTGATCCACCCACCTTGATCTCCCAAAGTGCTGGCTTTACAGGTGTGAGCCACCATGCCCGGCTACCAAACTTCTACATAAAGACTAAAACACTTCTACTATTAAACATTGAAATAAATGAGAGCTATGCATACATTTAAGAAAGATTAATAAAAACAAGTGAGATAATTATTTACCCAATCATTCTATTTCAGGATCAAGGGTGGCCACAGTCTATCGCTGCAGTTCACAGTGCGAGGTGAGAACCAACTGGGGACAAGATGACATTCCATCACAGGATGCACTCACAGCCACACTCACGCAGACGGGGATGACTTAGACACACCAATTCACCAAACTAGCACATCCTTGAGATGTGGGAAGAAACTGGAATGCCTGGAGAAAGCCCACACAGACAGGGAGAGTCCGTGCAAACTCCACATAGACACTGGTTCCGGCAGGAATATATTTCTTTTTTCTCATCAATGTTATAATGAAATTATGTTGAGAAAAACAATGTTATTCAAGGATCTTCTGAACTTCTTTTATTTTCTATTTTCCATTCTTTTTTAGCTCCATGAAGAAAAAAGATTCTAATGGCTTCTATAAAAACAAAAGGAATGCTACATTCTAAAATGCTTGGGTAGTCTCTTGTGTAACCACATGGACACTGCATTAGGGCAGTACAAGAGCCCTACTTAAAGGCAGTGGGAAACGCAATTCTCTTCCCTCAGTGCTATGGATCCTGCGTCTTTACTCTGGAGACTGGAAATTCATTTCCTATGTTGAAGGGTGGGGAAAGAGAAAGAGTAGCTTTTTCTCCTCCCTGCCTCCCAGCCCCATGCCTTTCTGCTGTGGTCACCACACAGAGGCAGGATACCACCCCACACACACACCAAAAATGTGTTTGGATATCCAGACTACACAGGAAGCAAAAAAGTATGAAGAGGTTTACTTATTACATAATGAGGCTTGCTGGGGAAAGCAGAGCAGGCTCCTAAGAAGGTCTGAACATGGACCTTGAGGGAGAGCAGCCTTGGCCTTTATTGTAGTTAGGGAGTGGGGTGGGCTAGGGATTCCTGCCTGAGAGAAGAGGCCTGCATGGGCGGAGCTTCCTATGGGCACCAAGAGAGAGGGGTGTGGGCTTTCTTAGCTTACTGAGATGTGCAGCAAGAGGGGAGGAGGAAGAGGTGAGGCTCCAGAGCTGCCAGCAGTCAAAGTGGAGTCTGACTCTTTATTACAGCTTCAGGGTGTAGGAAAGAAAAAGCATGTTTGTCATCTCCCCAACTCTGACCCCAACCCATCTGCCATTTGGACTTAAATGGAGCTACTCTAATGCCATAGGAACAAAAAGAAATCTTAATACTCATATAGGTACCGGGTACCTTCTAAGGCATTTTACATATACCAAATCATTTATTTTTCACAACAACCCTATAAAGTAGGTAAGCTAACATTATTACCACTGTATAGAAAAGAAAATGAAAGCATAGTCAAGTATCTTGCTTAAGGTCACCCACCCAGTAAATGACAAAGCCAGAATTCAAGCTTAGGCAGCACCACTCAAGCAGATTCTCCTCACCACTCCCACGCTGTGGACTTTTCTGCACAGAGCTGCTGCAGTGACTCATGAGTTTATGAGCCAGTGGCTTCCAGCCAGTGTGCCATCAACACTTCTCAGGGCATATGGACATTCTGACTCACATGTAAAATGTATTTTTCCTATCACCACAGTGATGTGTCAGGTGGGGCTGAGCAAGCCATGGGCACAGGAGGTGAGCAGAACTTGGTGCAAGGGAAGAGGCTCACTGTGGGGTGAGCTGGTCCTCCAGAAAGGTCCGGATTTGACCGAAGCATAAATATGGTTAGGTAGACACCTCTGTCAAACACCACCCAGTAAGTGCTAAAGGGTGACTTGGAAAACACAGTGATTACTGTGGATGCTTTTGCAGATTCTGTGAGGCTGTAACTGCAGAACCAACCCAATCTGGTTCAACTTTGTGTAATAAAATGGTGAGTTGTTTTTCAGTTGCCACGGGTGCAAGTTATAGAACCTGATTATGCCCACGTGAACCAAATGTAGAATCACAGGTAGAACCTAAGTGCCCAAACCAAGGAATGGGAACCAAATGAAATGCAGATACCACATGGCATGATCCAATCAGATTGAGCCCTGGCATCACCTCATGGCAAGATCCAGCCAGATCACAGCTCCCAGCATCACCTCACTGCAAGATCCAATCACAGCATGCCTCATTACGCTCTCCCTATAAGACCTACACTCAGCCCAAACCTGAGGAGACAGATTTGAGCCAGACTCCTGTCTCCTTGCTCAGCAGCTTGTAATAAACTCTTCTCTCTGCAAAACCCTGGTGCTTCAGTGTTTGGCCTTCCATGGCACATGGGCAAATTGACCCGGTTTGTTTCAGTAACAAGGCTATTACACTTAAGGAATGTGATTCTTACAGACATATTTAGTGTCTTGTATAAGTGAACAGCAAAAAGTTCTAAACTCTGAAAATATGTGTCAAACATACAAAGGTTGTAAACTACTGTTGTATAATCCCAGAGCCACCAGTACCTTGTATTTGAGCCTTAAAAAATTTTTATTTTTATGATATATTTCCTCAATACAAAATACATAATTTATATATGGTATAAAGAAACATATAAACAACTTTCACGTTCTCTTCATACAGGTTAAGACATAGAATATTTCCAGTGCCAGGAAATCTGTGCACTTAACCCTGGACGCATTCGTCTCCACCGCACCAAAGGTTACGTAATTCTGAATGCCTACTATATTGGTTGCCACCAAGCATAAGCAGGCTGATTATGAAGTGTCACTGATGCCTTTTCAAGTGCTCCAATGTAGGATTCTTGGCCAAAGGGGAGAAATCCAGCTGTCTGTTTAAAAAACACACCAAGGTTCTTACAAGGCTAAACATACTCTTACTACGCTATCCAACTCCTTGGTATTTACCCAAAGGAGTTGAAAACTTATGTCCACACAAAAACCACACATGGATGTTTATAGCAGCTTTGTTCATAACTGCCAAAACTTAGAAGTAACCAAGATGTCCTTCAGTAGATGAATGAATACGTAAACTGTGGTACATCCAGACAATGGAATATTATTCAGTGCTAAAGAGAAATGAGCCATCAAGCCATGAGAGGACATGGAGGAACTTCAAATGCCTCTTAGTAAGTGAAAGAAAACAGTCTGAAAAGACTAAATATTGTATGATTCCAACTATATGACATTCTGAAAAAGGCAAAACCATGAAGATAGCAAAAAGATCAGTGGTTGCCAGGGGTTAGGAGAGAGGGAGGGATGAATAGGCAGAGCTCAGAGGATTTTTAGGGCAGTGAATCTACTCTGTAATGATTCTATAATGGTGAACACATGTCATTATACATTGTCTAAGCCCTTAGAATGTACAAAACCAAGGGGAAGTCTAACGTAAATTATGGATTTTGAGTGCTGTGTATATTTCTTCATGTCAGACGGGTAATGTGCCAATGTTCTAACAAGGTTTGGGGGCAGCACACTTCACACATGCATGTGAATACCGAATCATCATGCTGATGAACTATAAAAGGATCACTTCGGGACAATACTGATGTGTCAATGTAGGTTCATCAGTTGTAGCAAATGTACCCACTATGCTATGGGATGTTGATAATTGGGAAGACTATGCATATATGGGGGCAGGTAGCATATTGGAAGTCCCTTTACCTTTTGCTCAATATTTCTGAGAGCTTAAAACTGCTCTAAAAAATAGTCTGCTTTTAAAAATAAACACATAAACTAAGGGTTTATCTGTTTATTTTTAAAAGACAACTTCACCAGTGTCTTTTGATCTAAATCCATCTATCTATCTACCTATCTACCTACCTATCTATATCTATCTTGATCCAAATAAGACTGCTATTATAAAACAACTAAAATGAACTTAATAATTACATACCTTCTGTCTTCAATATCATCTTTAAAATCAAACCTAATTTTTTAGGAAGAGAATAATTGTATGCACTACCGTTTTATAAAATAATTTTTAGGAATATAAGCACTTTTTGTATAATTGAGCTCATTCATAAGAAATATTTAAACTTGTTTTGAAATAATACCTATGTAAACAATATATTATATAGCAATATATTATGTAGAAATTGTAAGGAGAAAAATACAATTTAATAAACTCTATTACCTGCCTCCTTCCCAAATATATTTTACTTGATTTTAATTGGTATTAGCCCAATCATTAATGAGATTGACCATCTTTTCCTATGTTTATTGTCTATATTGTTCCTTCTCTGTAAAATACCAATTCCTGTCTTTCCCTATTTTCCTATGAGGTTATCATCTCTTATTAAGAAGTTAAAAAAAAAAACAATGTATTCTGGATTGTACTCCTTTGTCATTAAATGCATCACAAATACTTCTCTGAATATGTGTCCTGTCTTTTTACATTTTTAGGGCATCCTCCAAGTTTTCCTGGGGGATATTTGGAAAAGAGAAGTTAGAAGGATGAATGATAGCTCCTGTTCCTGTAGTTGATCTCAGGGTCATACTTTATACTCATCTTCCTTTTCCCCATTATCCATTATAAATCCCCACCCCCCAGCTTGAGCTATCACCTCAGCATGGTATGGTGGATGACATGGTGGTATTTTCCAAACCTTCATTCTGAGGTGTCTGAGCCCCTGGTTTCTCATATCTTTCTCAGGCTGGGGTTGCTACAAATGTCCACAGTTATAACTGGTCAAGGGAAAAGCAGGAGGTGTCCAAGAGGATTATTTGGGTTCACACATATTCTTCTTCGCCTGCATTGTGTAAAAGCAGCCTGACCTTCTCCTGCTAATGGAAGTCAATTGCCGCTGACAAGATGGGGACTCCTCTTCTTGCCTGCTGCCCCCTGAACACAAAGACTTCCAAGTGAGGTGGCAGCAGCCATAGCCTGCAGTTCAGTGGGAGCCTTACCAAGTCCCCCTGCACAGGGATCCCCTTTTGGGAGCAAGGACCTCCAACCCTGCAAAGCCCAGAATTGTGGGGACTGGAAACACATAATCCCATGGTGGGTCAATAAGAATGATGGTAAGTGGACTACTTTTGCTTTCACCCTTGGTTCCCAGACACATGTATTTTTCCTTGAGAAGACGCACTGCCATAGAGTTCTCTGATTTAAAACATGTAGGACAAGATAGCATCTACCCCTGCAGAGTTTGACCTCTGAGCATTCCAGCCATTCCTTCAGTAGGCTGTTGCAGGCTTCATGAAGCAGCTCCTTCCGGGTTGTGACAGAAGTATGCGGTACGTATGGATGGATGTGTGTGATCCCACTCCCATACCTCCTGCACTATGTAGTAAGAGCCCTGCTCAAATGCTATTTGTGTGGGATCCCAGAGCACCAAGGTTGAAAGCTTTAGCAATCAGGTTAACTACCCTGCACCAAGGATAATTGTGCCTGATGTTTCCCTCATGACTGGGTCCCCCTTGCCAGCTGGGTGGTGCATGAACCAGTCCCAAGCCCCATCTTACCATCTGTTGTCTCGGACCACTCTTGGTACCGCCTGTGTTAGTTTGCATTCTCTGAGAAGCAGACACCAAAGGGGGATTTGATATGCAACAGGCATTCAAAATGCCTATGAAGGATAAAGGAGGAGGGAGAAGGAAGAGGCAGGAGAGCCTTCAGACCATTTGCAGGTCTAATATCTGGAAAAGGAAAGAAGGAAGGAAGATAGGGAGAGCCTTAGCTTCAGCGCACTCCTCTAGCACCCCTACCTAGACCATTCACTGGCTGAGTGCAACCCAGAGTAAGCTTGGCCTCAGTGTGAACACTGTGTTGAAACCCACGTGGCAGCCAGAGGCCGTCAGTCAACTCTGTTCCCCACAGCAGCTTCTGCTGAAGGGAGATCTTAGCAGTGCACCTCTGTGGCTGCCACAGGTGCTGGGCTGTGTTCTTAGGGCCACAATTCCTGCTGATATCCTTCAAGAGACCTTAGAATGAAATTCCTTTTTAACGATATTTTGGCCTATTTAGACTCTTTCTTTAAATGAAATAGTGCTTCACTGGTGAAACTACATCATACAAGGCGTCAGTAGTTAATTTTTTTTTTGAGACAGAGTCTCATTCTGTCACACAGCTGGAGTGCAATGGTGCAATCTCAGCTCACTGCAGCCTCTGCCTCCTGGGTTCCAGCGATTTTCCTGCCTCAGCCTCCCAGGTAGCTGGGATTACGGGTGCCTGCCATCACGCCTGGCTAATTTTTGTATTTTTGTATTTTTAGTAGAGACAGGGTTTCACCATGTTGGCCATGCTGGTCTCAAACTCCTGACCTCAGGTGATCCGCCTGCCTCAGCCTCTCAAAGTGCTAGGATTACAGGCGTGAGCCACCACGCCTGGCCTCAGTGGTTAAATTTAAATACCCAGCACCTAACACAGCTCCTGGAATTTTGTAGAAACCCTGTAAATTTTGTTTGAGATTGATTTCTCAGGATCATAGGATGTCTACTGAACAAAATTGGAAATGTGAATGCAAAACAGGAATTTAAACTGGATTTCATAGGCATTGGAGACAACAAAGATTTTCTGAGCAGCAATACGGTGCCAAAATAACCATGTGCAGCTGTCTGTTCAGCACCGAATGAGGTGCTATGGAGTTTGGGAGGTAATTTTATAGAAACAAAAAATCACCTAAGATAATTAGCACCCCAAAGAGCCGATTTATCATGAACAATACAACATGTATTGGGTGCATTTATCAGGTTCTGTGCTAAATGCTAATTTGGCTTATTTGCAATGATCAATTATATTATGCCATGCTGAACACTCACATTTTATTAATGAGGTACCTTATTGTTTAACTTAGCAAATCCCAGTGACAAAAATAATGATTTTCGTTTCACAAATGAGGAAAATGAAGCTTAGAATATTTAAGTGACTTATCCAAAGTGAGGCAGTGTCTCAGTCTACTGGTTTATTCATTCATTCAGCAAATAAGTTTCTTTATGCACAGCTGGTGAGGTATAAAATCAGAACACGTAGGGCCTTGAAGGTCAGTCTCAGGATTTTAATCCAACGGAAAGGGAAAACATGGAAGTGAGGTGGTAAGATTTCTATTTTAAAAGCTCCTGCTGCCTCCAGTATGGTCTATTAATAGAGGAGGCATTCAGAGACTGTTTTGAAGAGGCCAGTCAGGAGCTTACTGGAGTGGCTTCGGTGAGTAGAGCAGTTGTAGTAGCCCATTTTCACACTGCTGTAAATACCTGAGATTGGGTAATTTATGCAGGAAAGAGGTTTAACTGACTCACAGTTCCACATGGCAGGGGAGGCCTCAGGAAACTTACAATCATGGTGGAAAGCGAAGGGGAAGCAAGCACCTTCTTTACAATGTGGCAGGAGAGAGGGGAGTGAAGGAGGAACTTCCAAACACTTATAAAACCATCAGATCTCATGAGAACTCATTCACTATCACAAGAACAGCATGAGGGAAACTGCCCCATCACCTCCTTCCCTTGACACATCCGGATTACAGGTCCCTCCCTCGACATGTGGGGATTACAATTCAAAAGAAGATGTGGGTTAGAATATGGAGCCAAGCCATATCAGCTGTGGAGGGGAGTAGACAAATGTAAGAGATATTTAGGAGGCCAAAATCTTCAGCAATTGGTGAATGACTGGACATGGGGTGAAGGGGAGGAAGGTGTTAAAAATAAATGGCATATTCTGGCATGAGCAACTGAGTATATAGTGATGCCATTGCTGAGACTGAAGACACAAGTAAGGTTTGGAGGGAAAGTTTGTACTCAGAGTCAGCCCCTTGATCCCAGCTTGATTAAAGTCATTGGGGCATTGATCCCAAGGCCACTTAAAATGGCTGATTCAACTCCAGCTTGGTTTACTGATCTTGTGAATAGCTACAAAGTTTTTATGTTCTTCTCAAAATGTAGCCCCCTTCCTACCACCAGTTCCTTCTCTATTTTTTATTTTATTTTGAGATGGGGTCTCATTGCGATGCCTGGGCTGGAGTGCAGTGGTATGATCTCAGCTCACTGCAACCTCCACCTCCCAGGCTCAAGCAATCCTCCCACCTCAGTCCCCCGAGTAACTGAGGCCATAGGCATGCACCACCATACCTGGCTAATTTTTGTATTTTTTGTAGAGACAGGTTTTCTCCATGTTGCTCAGGCTGATCTCAAACTCCTGAGCTCAAGCAATCCGCCTGCCTGGGCCTCCCAAAGTGCTGGGATTATAGGCATAAGCTACCGCACCCAGCCCAGTTCCTTCTCTAAAATAGAAATGATTATCACCATTGCTCAAAAAACATCTCTCTCTCCTCCCTGTCAAAAAATAGAATCCAAATATTTCCCAACTTACCACTACTGCTGCCAGGGTATTCTCAGCTATTAAATCTCTTTCTTGCCCCTCTGTTATGCCTCCAGGTTTGCTCTCTGTCTTAATGTTTCTGGTTTATATGTATTTCTCCTGCTTCTAAAAGGCAAAGAACCATTCTGGTCTTCCTTTGGGCCGTAGGCAGCATGGAACTCTGAACATCTAAGTAGAACAGGTGAGTGTTTTCCAGCATACTCCTGGTTTTCATTCTTTCTCCCTGATTGGTCCCATTCAGTCACTTTTGCTGGTTTCTCCATATTTTTCCAACCTCTTAAAGTTGAAGTCATCTAGGCCTCAATCCTTTGACCTATTTTGTAGCTTTACTCATCCCCACAGTAGTCCCAATCTAATTCCACAATTTTAAACATAATCCATGCATTAATGACTCCAAAATAACATCCCTGGGAAGACATCTTCCTAAACTTCAAATATATATATATATATATAAATATATATATATATATATATATATATATATATATATATATATCCATGTATCTATTCAACATCTTCACTTGGAGGCGAATTAACATCTCAAATTTAACACATCCCACTCTTGCTCCTGTTCTGCTCATGTGAGATGCCTGCTCCCCCTTCACCTTCTGCCATGACTGGAACCTTCCTGAGGCCTCCCCAGAAGCTGAGTAGATGCCTGTGTCATGCTTCCTGCACGGCCTGCAGAACCATGAGCCAATTAAACCTCACTTATTTGTAAGTTTTTTTAAAAGCACACAACCCAAATCTTACTCCAAGTACACCCCTTCAAGCCTGTTCCATCACCTGACTTCCTCAACCTTATAAAGTATAAGCACAAAAACCATGAAGTCAAACAGCTCTCCTTTTTTGTTATGAAAATCTGTGGCTTTACCTTCAAAATATAATCAGGGTCCAGCCTCTTTTTATTTTGTGCTAACTCCACTGCTAACGCCTTTTTCCAGGTCACCACAATTTCTTACCTAGACGACCGCAACAACCTCATCATTAGTCTTCTAGTCTTCTTTGTCTTAGGTAGAGTAGGCTAGATTTCCATAACAAAGTACTTCCAAAGCTCAGTAGTTTCAAGAACAAGAAGTTTATTCCTTTCTTATATAACAATCTGGGCTGGGTTCAGGTCTGCAAAGCAGCTCTTCACCACATGCTCATTCCTTTCTCAGCCAATGGCCACCCTACTGTCTTCTAGTCACATGACCACACCTGCATGCAGAGGAGGACAGGAAATGCTGTCCCTGGCTGGCCAGCTGCTTCCACTGTGGAGGAAGGAGGGTGGATTTTGGCAGTCTGCTGGCCAACTCCCTACAGATCATTCTCACTGCAGTGGCCAGACTTTGAAACACGCATCACATCAGGTCACTCCTCTGCCCACAGATTTCTAGGGCTCTCCATTTCACCTTCAGAAAAAACCCTGAGAGTTGCTTCCATGCCCCAGTACCATCTAAGCCTTCATCATGTTGCTTATCTCTCCTCTTCTCCCCCTGCTCTTTCCACTCGAGCCACATGGCCTCCTTATTGTTCCTCAAACATGCTGCCCACGGTCCTATACTGGGGTCTCTATATGTCTAGCATCGCTTCTTCCAGATGCTGGCAGAACTGACTTCCTTATCACTTTCAAGCCTTTGCTCAAATGTCAGCTTTCAATAAGGCCTACATTGACTTGCTCATTTAAAGTTGTAATTCCTGGCTGGGCATGGTAGCTCACGCCTGTAATCCCAGTAGTTTGGAAGGCCAAGGAGGACCAATCACTGGAGGTCAGGGGTTCAAGACCAGCCCGGCCAACATGGTGAAATCTTGTCTCTCCTAAAAATACGAAGATTAGCCGGGTGTGGTAGCGGGCGTCTGTAGTCCCAGCTACTCAGGAGTTTGAGACATGAGAATCACCTGAACCTGGGAGGTGGAGGTTGCAGTGAGTAGAGATCACAACACTCCACTCCAGCCTGGGCAACAGAGCAAGACTCCATCAAAAAAAAATAATAATAATAAATAAAATTGCAACTCCCCACCTTGCCCACTCACACTCCTCATGCCCATTACCCTGATTTTCCTTTTGTATACCACTAATCACCTCTGAACATGCAGAATTTACTTATTTATTCTGTGTATTGTCTATCTTCCGCAACTAGAACATTATGTCTACTTTACATGCTATTGTTTCCCCAGCACTCAGAATAATGCTTGGCCCCATAATAGGTGCTCAGTCAGTAAATATTTGTTGAATGAATGACAGAAGCTGAGAGGGGTACTCAATGCACGTAGGTGCTGATAACTCATTTTCTATGCCATGGTTAGGAATGACTGCCTCTCAGATGTATGCCAAGTCTCACAAGGGAACTAGAAAAGAGAACACAAATTAACTGGTACAAATCCATCCCCACTGCAAAAGCAAAATTCAAACTTAAATAATAAAATAAAGCTCCATAATGTGCACATCCACTATTAGTGATCAGAATTATTGACTTCATGGGGACTGGGGCGGTATTATGTAATAATAAGGACAGAGTCCTTGGTTCAGAGCATCGCTTAACTTCTTACTCCTTTCCTCTGTGGGCACAACTTTCATTCCTAATCGATTAAATACGATTGCTACCAAACTGTTCCCAAAGAGAAAGAAAAGCTCTCAGAGTTATTGCAGTCCAAAACAAGAGAGATCACAATATCCAGGCAGCATACACCAGCTCAGAAATAAGCCAGATGTACTGGGCCTGTTGCCAGGTGAAAGATGGAATATAGTTTCTTGCCATAATGTATACTTCCCCTGAGTTGCTTCACAGGCTATGGAATGAGCTAACAGTCACTAAAAAGAGAAGTGTCAAAGCCTGATGGGAATCCCAGGTTTTTCCTTTGTCTAATTGGCCCCAGGCCCCCTGTAGCTGCTCTTGAGACCTGCCTTAAGCTCTCTGTGGCCTATAAGCTGTCACAATACCCACTGTCTTATTCCCTTTGGGCTAGAGAGCTTTGCCCAGTTGCCAAATTCAGAATTTATTGTTAGAGTCAAGTTTTCAATGAGTGCATATTGTTTCCAGACAGGTTCCTATAGATATAAAGTAAAAAAGAATAGAGTCAGGCATGGTGGCACATATCTGTAATCCCAGCAATTTGGGAGGCTGAGGGAGAGAAGCGCTTGAGGCCAGGAGTTCAAGACCAGCCTGGTCAACATAGCTACACTGTATCTCTACCAAAATAATAATAATAATAATAATGGGCATGGTGGTGCATGCATGTGCTCTCAGCTATTCCAAAGGCTGAAGAGGGAGGATCCACTTGAGCCCAGGAGGTCAAGGCTTCAGTGAGCTATGATCATGCCACTGCACTCCAGCCTGAGCAACAGAGTAAGACCTTGTCTCTATTTTAAAAATAAAATAAAGAAAGAAAGAATAGGACAATTCATTTATTCAGTAAATACTGATTGAGCATCCACTATGCCCAAACACTGAGCATAGGGCATTCAATGATGAACAAACTACAATGGCCCCCTCCCAGAGCCTGCAATTCAGGAAAAATTCTGGCAAGTAAACAGACAATTACTAATATGCAACTGTGATAAAGACTGTGACAGAGGGTGCACAGAAGAAGCTGGAATTTGGAATATTAGGGGTGGAACTGGGGGTCAAGAAAAGCTTGACAAAATAACTCTACTAAGAAAAACGGACCTGATGTAAGTTTTCTCTTCAGCATTGAAGGGAAAATGGTTTCAAATTAAGAAGACTGGCTTTGGTGTTTCTTGTGTTTATTTTGGCAGATAATTCTGCTTAAAGAAATAAAAACTTTAAAAAAAACTAAGTTTAGGTGTGCTCCAAATGAAGAGGCTAAAAAAACCCCAAAAACCCTAAGGTTAGGGATTTAACCTGTGACCAACCTGGTTTCCAAAGCTAGATCTGCTGAGTTATTGCCTTCTTTTTTTACTTGTTTCTGTTTTGCCTCTATTCTTTTTTTTCTGTCTCCCCATTTTTTCCATTATAACTTCAATTTAGAGGACACACATTAATAGACAATAAGCTGCAATTTCACAATCTGTTGGTCCTATTTCACTGCAAATACTCTGAACAAGTTGTTCACCCTGTGGTGGTCATCACTGATCCAAGTCCTCCTTATAACTATAGTAGTACATTAGGCTATAAAAATGTTTTCCAAAAGAAAATGCTTCCAGTTCTTTCTTCAAACTTCATCTTGTTGCTCAAATAACTATATATATATATATAATATATATATGTGTGTGTGTGTATATTCTTTTTTGTTGTTGTTAAGAGGCAGTCTCACCCTGTTGCCCAGGATGGAGTAAGGCAGTGGCATCATAGCTCACTGCAGCTCAAACTCTTGGGTTCAAGTGATCCTCCGGCCACAGCTTTCCAATCAACTGGGACTACAAGTGCATGTTACCACACCTGACTAATATTTTTTTAAAAATTCAGAGACAGAGTCTCACTATGTTGTCCAGACTGGTCTTGAACTCTTAGCCTCAAGCAATCCTCCCATCTCAGGCTCCCAAGTCACTGGAATTATAGGCATGATCATCAGGCCTGGCTTAAATTTTTCTTTAAGGATAAAAATTTGGAGAAGTTACAAACTAATGAGCATCAAGTTAGCAGTAAAAAACAAACCATTATCCATAAAGGCACACATTATAGGCTATGATTTCCGAATATTTCATTATTATTGCTTTAGGTACCATTGTCTTAAAGAAATCTCTGCAAGACAGTCAACATTGTATACTCTAAGCTCTAGAGCTATATTTTGTAAAAAAGGTCTCTACTTCACTTTGCCTGCAGGACCACCTTCTGAGAACTCCACTCAGGATAAGCCTGGTAAGCCATTACACCTGTACTTGGAGATATCATCTGATAAACCCAGTTTCTCAATCGTTTTTCTGCCTTTGAAAATGCTACTGAATGTTGCTTTTATTCATTAACAAATAACTAATAAGCATCTACTTTGTTCCAAGGCCCTATTTCAGAGATGAAGAGGACCTAGTGCTTATTCTCCCTCCAGTGCCACCTTTCTTAAATAGGTGAAAGAATCAAATAGATAGTATAGGAAGTAAGTATTCCAGGAGCCCTTCTCTATGGCCTCTTGCCACCAGAGGAACATTTTGGTTTATATCGAAAAGCATTAGGCAATGTTAATCTAATCTGTTCTAAAAGTCAACTTTTAAGTTTAATATAATGCACAAACATTATTTTAAATCAAATAGTACTAAAAGACTCATGTTAAAAACCAACAGTCTCCTATCTCACGCTCTCCTACCACCAATCCCACTCCCTACAGACAGCCAATTCCAACTTAATTACCTGTCTCATCTGGCATTTACCTCTACATTTAAAATAATATGGCTATAATTTGGGTGACCATACATCTAGTTTGACCATCAATTCCAGTTTGTACCTGCTGTCTCAGAATAATTATTGCCAGTGGTCCCTTCATTCTCAGAAGTGTCTCTATGTGATTCATTACATGACTTCCATACTTCCAAGGAATCATCCTGATGCGCTGCTATAACACAGGATCCATAGACTTCTCTTTTGTGGTTGAGCCCTCTGACTCCCTCTACTTTCCCTTTTTTAAATTTTGAGACAGAGTCTCGCTCTGTCACCCAGGCTGGAGTACAGTGGTGCAATCTTGGCTCACTGCCTTCTGGGTTCAAGCGATTCTCCTGACTCAGCCTCCCAAGTAGCTGGGATTTACAGGTGCCCACCACCATGACCTGCTAATTTTTGTATTTATAGTAGAAACCAGGTTTCACCATGTTGGCCAGACTGGTCTTGAACTCCTGATCTCAGGTGATCTGCCCACCTCAGCCTTCCAAAGTACTGAGGGATTATAGGCGTGAGCTACTGCACCTGGCCCAATTTCCCGTTAATTCATCCTCCCAGTGTAGCTATAATCCATAATCAATATTTGCCTTATTTTGACCATCTAAATATTATTCACTGCTAAGCCACATACTTCACTGTGTTGTTTTCATTCTCGTGTAACTTTTTGTTTTCTCTGAAGTTAACAACTGACTCTTTTTAAGATGTTTAATTATTTGTGTATTTTTCCCAAAATGCTTTAACAGAGTTGTGAAATGTCTAAGCAATAATTCTGACAAATGCTCAAACACTTCCAATTATTATTTTCCCTTGACAGTACTGTTCCTAGAGCCTTCTGTCCTTTGGCTGCAATCCAGAGCAGGTTGCTGTCTGGACTTGCTGAAAAGCTGTTGCCCTGAGACTTCTCTTCAAATTATGAGAAAAAATTTACTTTTTCTCGGAATTCTAAACCCAATAAAATAATCAAGTGTAAGGGCAAAACAGATACATTGAAAGCCTCAAAAAATATATCTTGCTAATACTCTATAAAGCTACTGGAAGATGGGCTTCAGCAAATAAAGGAAGTATATGAAGAAAGAAAGAAGCATGGCACATTGCTACCTTGACTAATAAAATCTCTGAACTTTTTGGTCCTGCCTGAGGAAGCAAAAATGCCACTTGCTGCAAAAATGACACCATTTGTCACACTGCAACTAAAGCAATGTATAGGCATACCTTGGGGATACGTGAGTTTGATTCCAGACTACTTCAATAAAATGAATATTGCAATAAAGGAAGTCACACAATATTTTTTTGTTTCATAGTACATATAAAAGTTATATTTACTCTATACTGTAGTCTATTAAGTGTGCAATAGCATTATGTCTTTAAAAAACAACATACATACCTTAATTTTAAAATACTTTATTGCTTAAAAAATGCTGACAGTGGTTTGAACCTTCAGTGAGTAATCTTTTTGCTGGTGGATGGTTTCAGATGTCTCAATATTGGTGGCTGGTGACTGATCAGCATGGTGGTTACTGATGGACGGGGTGGCTATGGCAAATCCTTAAAATAAGACAACAACAAAGTTTACCACATGGATTCAATCTTCCTTTCACAAAAGATTTCTCTGTAATATGAGATGCTGTTTGATAGCATTTTGCTCACAATATAACTTCTTTAAAAATAGTAGCCAATCCTCTCAAAACCTGCTGCTCCTTTATCAACTAAGTTTATGTAATATTCTAAATGCTTTGTTATCATTTCTGCAGTGTTCACAGCACCTTTACCAGGAGTAAAGTCCATCTCAAGAAACCACTTTCTTTGTTTATCCATAAGAAGTAATTCCCCATCTAGTCAAGTTTTTATCATGAGATTGTAGCAATTCAGTCACATCTCCAGGCTTCATTTCTAATTCTAGTTCTTTTTCTATCTCTATCACATCTACAGTTATCTCCTATATTGAAGTCTAAACCCCTCAAAGTCATCCATGAAAGTTGGAATCAATTCTCAAACTCCTGTTCATGTTGATATCTTGACCTCCTCCCACAAATCACAGATGTTCCTAATGGCATCTAGAATAGTAAGTCCTTTCCAGAAGGTTTTCTATTTACTTTGCCCAGACACAGCAGAGGAATTACTATCTATAGCAGCTACAGCCTTACAAAATTTATTTCTCAAATAAGACTGGAGAGTCAAAGTTAGTCCTGAATCCATGGACTACAGAATGGATGCTTGTGTTAGCAGGCATAAAAATCATGTTGATCTCCTCGTACATCTCCCTCAGAGCTCTTGGGTGACTATGCGCCCTGTCAATCAGCAGTAATATTTTGAAAGAACTATTTTTTTTCTGAGGAGTAGATCTCAACAGTGGGCTTAAAATATTCCGTTAACCATGATATATAAATAGATGTGCTGTCATCTAGGCATTGTTGTTCTATTTATAAAGCACAAGCAGAATAGATTTAGCATAATTTTTAAGGGCCCTAGTTTTTTCAGAATAATATGTGAGCACTGGCTTCAACTTAAAGTCACCAGCTGTGTTCGCCCTTCACAAGAGAGTCAGCCTCTCCCTTGGAGCCCTGAAGCCAAGCATTGGCTTCTCTCTAACTCTGAAAGTTTTAGATGGCATCTTCTTCCAACAGAAGGCTGCTTTTTTCTAAATTGAAAATCTGTTGTTTAGGGTAGCCACCTTCATCAATGATCTTAACTAGATCTTCTGGATAGCTTGTTACAGCTTCTCCATCAGCACTGCTGCTTCATCTTGCACTTTTATGTTATGGAGATGGCTTCTTTCCTTAAACCTCATGGACCCACCTCTAGTAGCTTCCAACTTTTCTTCTGCAGCTTCCTCACCTCTCTCAGCCTTCATAGAATTGAATAGAGTTAGGGTGTTGCTCTGGATTAGACTTCGGCTGAAGGGAATGTTACGGCTGATTTGATCTCTCTCCAGAACACTCAAACCTTTTCCATATCTGAAATAAGGCCGCTTCGCTTTCTTATCATTCGAGTTCTCACTAGAGTAGCATTTTTAGTTTCTTTCAAGAACTTTTCTTTTGTATTCACAACTTGGCTGTTTTGTGCAAGAGGCTTAGCTTTTGGCCTTTCTTGGCTTCCAAGATGCCCTCCTCACCAAGCTTAATCATTTCTAGCTTTTGATTAAAGTGAGAGAAGTGAGATCTTCCTTTCACTTGAACACTTAGAGGCCACTATAGAGTTATTAATTGGCCCAATTTCAGTTTCGTTCTGTCTCAGGGAATGAGGAGGCTGAGAAGAAAGAGAAGAGAGAAGAGAGAAGAGGGAAGAGGGAAAAGGGAAGAGGGAAGAGAGACAGGAAGCAGCCAGAGAGTGGAGCTGTCTGAGCACACACCATTTATCAATCAAGTTTGCCATCTGCTATGGGCATGGTTCGTGTTTTTCCCCCAACCAATTACTATAGTAACATGAAAGGCCAGTGATCACAAATCATCATCACACAGATAAAATAATGGTGGGAAATGTGAAATATTGCGAGAATTACTAAAATGTGACACACAAAGACACACAATAGGTCATCGTCTCACAATAAATTGTTAGTCTAGCCTTATTTTCTTAAGGAACATTAATTTCATGTATAGTAGGTGTATTTTGCATGTTTTAAATTGTAAATGGGGTTAAATCCAAGGAAGCTCGAACTTAAAGCAGGTTTGCAGCAAACTTTTCTTAATCCCCTACCATGCTCCAAGGTAAACTGACAAGTATACTAAAGTGGGTTTTCCACAAGTATTTTAAGTTGGAAAAATGGCACCGGGCCGGCGAAGTCCCCGCCCGCTGTTCCCGCAAGGTGGCGTCTTTGACGCCGGCGCACAGCCCGGGAGAGGCGCGTGAAGCCCGGGCAGAAGAAAACGAGGTCTGGCCCGGCCGTCCGCAGCCCGAGGGCGTCGCCCCTCCTGAAAGCCCTCAGCTCATTTCTAGGCGTTCAGATGGGACGAGAGCGGTGGAAGATGAAATGAGAACCAGAGTTTGACAAATAAATGGCAAAAGAAAACTCACATAGGACTTGGGTAGAGAGAAAATCTTCATCGGAAAGGAGCCTGCATCCACAGTGCCAACAACTTCTGCAGAGGGGAGCGTCCTGAGGAGGAGGAGGACACGATTGCCTGTGGTGCCACACTAAAGACATCCCAAGACACCTGCGGCCACCTGGCATTCAACCCAGACCCCCAGTACATTTAAGAACCACAGTTGTGGACCAGAAAATCAGACTCTGGAAGTGGCTCTGCATTTCTGGGATCCTCCAGCTGCAAGAGGATATGATTTGCAAGATATCCAACCTGTAGACCTTGAATCTGTAGAAAGCAGCCCTGAGCCCCAGCCAAGCTCGCAGGATGACTTTGAAACGTGCCCTGGCAGCCACCAAAGTTACATGTGTGGACTGCAGAGTGCAGGACGAGTTTGACTTGGAAGTTTCACTGAACTCTTCCTCGACTTCTGGGTCATGAGGTAACTGCGCCACCTGCGGCCACCAAGAGAAACAGCTCCTCCCGGGGCTAGTGGAAGGCTGATGAGGCGCCAAGCACGTGTGTGCACTTGCACCTGGGGCTTGTTAATAGTTCATTGTCTCACAATAAATTGTTAGTCTAGCCTTATTTTCTTAAGGAACATTAATTTCATGCATAGTAGGTGTATTTTGCATGTTTTAAATTGTAAATGGGGCTAAATCCAAGGAAGCTCGAACTTAAAGCAGGTTTGCAGCAAACTGCTTAATCCCTTATCATGCTCCAAGGTAAACTTTGTATACTAAAATAGGTTTTCCACGAGTATTTCAAGTTGCCACTTGTCAGATGGGTTGTTTTGGATTTAATCATGTAATTCATGGGACCAGTTGAGAGTAATCTTTCTTTACAGGTGTCTGGCAAAGCAGTGTCAGAGTCAGATACCTTTACTATCTATATGGAAACTTAATTTTTGGCCTTTTATCAATATGTCAGACAGGGCTCTGAACACACATGTTAAGTTGAGCTGCTAAACTGATGGGTTTTGTGTAAGTTTACATTCTTCATTTGGTACCTGTGTTACAGTAGGTAGCTAGTCAGGCAGGCATGAGCAGGAGAGGAGAGGACCCTGTCCCCACACACACACCAGGAATGTCAGGTGACCATCACGTGATGCTCAGGAGGTTGCTAACTGTCTCTCTAAAATATAATTAGTCACAGCCAGGGCCAGGGAAAGGCAATTTCCCAATATGTAGAAAAACTTGAGACTAGTGATCAGCAGCTTCCTGATAAGTAAGATCTTCGGAGTTGGGTGAGTGGGCTAAAGCATGTCTATTGAGACAAAATGCTGTGTTTAACTGGTATATGACCTCCAAAGGACATTTAACTAGTAAGGGAAGACCGCCTCACGTGAACATGTGTACAACTCCAGTAAACACAATGCACATCCTCACCTCCAAAGTGCTGGCAGGCCACTGTGCATATGGACATCACACTCCAAGGGAAGAATCAGGGGAGAAGAGATGCAAGACCCAGGAAGTATGCCAACATAGAAAACCCCAAGTCAAAGGTCAAACAGCGTACTTGATCTCTCCGGTTGCCCACTTGGCCTCCTTCCAAGTGCACTTTACTTCCTTTTATGCCTGTTCTAAAGCTTTTTAATAAACTTCACTCCTACTCTAAAACTTGCCTCAGTCTCTCCTTCTGCCTCATGCCCCTCAGTCGAATTCTTCCTTCTGTGGAGGCAACAATTGAGGGTGCTGAAGACCCATATGGATTGCTGCTGATAACATGCTTTGGTGCTGTATGACTTGGGTATGTCCTACTGCTAACATTTGTAAATAGAGCTAGGCATGTTCTTTATCTATAATACTCCAAGAGTTAACGCAGCAGATCAATTTAGAAAGAACCTTTTTAAACCATCAGTGGATTTACCACATAAAATTGCTGTAAATTATAATGTGTGCAGATTTTTTGTTCAAATATTCTATTGTAAACTTCTTGTTAAGACTGCTATGTTTTTATTGCTTTTGTATTGAATGATATTGCAAAAATAGGAAATAACCTTCTTTTTTAAAAAAAAAATCAAAATGAGACTGATGGACTTGCTCAATGAAGGGTTGCCACAAATCTTCTATTTGTAAAACATGCAATATCTGTGAAGGGTAATCAAGCAAAGCACAATTAAATGAGGTGTTGGATAGATCTTAGCAGCCTTTTTGGGTCATTACCTAAAAATCACAAATCCTCAATAGTTAGGGGAATGTGCTTGACATTTAGATTATGAAGAGAACAAATGGTGAAATAAACTAATTTTACTTAGCAAGGAGTGAAGGAAGGAAGGTATGTCATCTAAAGAACTGGTGATTCATAGATAAAAATATAATCACTGAACACATAAAGGAGAGCTATGACTTAGCGAGAGAGTTTGTTCCGACGTATGATGCTAATTTCAAACTTTAAACAGCTTGAAAAGGGAGGAGAATGACTGTAATGAGAGGCTCAACTGACTCAGAGATAAAGAATATAAAATCAATAGCTCTAGGAAGGATCTACATTTGTCTTCCTCTCTACAGACCTAAGGGAACTAACATTGCAAGAATACTTTTCATCTCTTTCAGAGTCAAGTACACTCTCCTTATCAATACTCCCACTTCTACCAACTCACAGTGCTCATCTTTCCAGAGGTTTCCCGTACAAATAATAAGAGAAAACAGCTGCTGACTTTCTACTCTCCTATCCAATTAATTCGTTCACTCGTGAAATAAATATTTATTGAGAGTTCATCTTTCTCCAAATTTTTATCTTGTTTTCCCTTCTCTGAAATGTATTTAAGTTTTCCTGTGTTATCTGTCTTTGCTTTCATTGTAACTTGCTAGGGATATCCTAAAGGTAATAATAAATTTTTCTTCTAAGACAGAAACTGCCTCTTCTCTTTCTCTTCTGCATTCATGTGTCACTGAAGACACACAGATAAAAAGAGCAGTAATTACCCCTTATGATTCATGTGTGCTCAAATTTATTGGTTTATTACATAAACCAATAATAAACTTGGTTTTATTGGTTTATGTAATTTATTGGTTTATGTAATAAACCAATAAATAGTCATTATATCAAATACAATCATATAGACAGATAGACAAACAGTAGTTTACAAAGAACTTTCACAACCTATAGTTCAAGTTATTTTTTTATAACCAAAAAAAACGAGATGAAGGAAGTATAATCCTCAAGGGAGCAATGGAGGCCTAATATGTTAAGAGCTTAAAAAAAAAAAAAGCAGTAACTTATAGATACATTCCAATCTATTTTGGTTATTTTAGATTGAAAATTCCTAAAGAACAAAACTTTATCTTTGAATTATGTATATATTATTTGTTCATATAATTATCAGATATCAATTATTCATAATTATAATTATTTATAGTAATAATATATAAAGGTGACAAAATCTTAAGGGTCTCAGTGGCTGATGAGAAAGAAAACCAAATTTGTCCAAGGTCTTTAGATTTAACACAGATTAGGATGACGTAAAACAAGTAATTGCAAAATAAACTTATCCTATAATACATGATAAAGAAAAGATACTCAGAACAACAGTTGCAAAGAAGAGCTATTAAGCTGTGCTTTAAAAAAAAAAAACCCAAAACACGGCAGAGAATTAGATTTTTTGTCATCCTTCCTATGAAGATAAGTCATTTTGCAGGAAAGTCTACATCACAAAAATCAAAACATCTCTATGGATCAAAGTCAACGATGTTAGCACTTTGTCGCTCCTGAGGCAATGTAAGAAGTCTAACTATTAACAAAGTTCATCCAATTGGATGACAGACTCAAATAACTCACCTTGGGAGGGACGCTCACGCCTTTTATCTCAAGCCCTGATTCAGGGACTATCAACCCCTCTTATAACCTTCAAGAGCTTGACATGTTAGCCTGAAAAAGAACAGAAATATAAATAAAGAAAATTTAAAAGTAAATACACAATACAAATAGTTTATAACCAAGCGTACCAATCAGTTTTGCAATCATTGTAATATTGGTTTTGTTCCTTTATTTTTCAGTATTTAAGACATTTAAGAAAATCTTAATGTTTTCTTTAATGCCTATTTCTTTAATTGAATACTTATTTAATGCCCCAGGAAACTTCTGTGTGAGGAAAAGAACGTTCATTATTTGTACTTTGTCTAAAATCAAATTTCTAACCCTTCAGGCAATTGGAATATCTCCAAATATTCACACATTACTAAGATAACATTAATTAAAATTTCATTAATTTAGCAAACTAAATTTCCATGCATAAATATTGATAGTAAACTTAACATTTTTTCAATCAACTGAAAGTTCAAGTATAATATGTTAGATTTCATAAATTAAATTATAATTGTCAATATTTTTGCAGGTAGTTCAAATTACAGAAATGTTCCTTTGAGAAACACTGGAGATCCTAAAATATGAAAATTTTAGATCATGGTTATTTTTCTTTAAAATCTGAGTAAAATTTACAAATTTAAGCAATTTTTGGCTGGGCACTGTGGCATGAACCTATAGTCCCAGCTACTAACGTGAGAGAATCACTTGAGCCCAGGAGTTTAAAACTACGGTGAGCTCTGATTTTGCCACTGCATTCTAGCCTGGGTGAGACAGCAAGACCCTGTCTCTAAATAATTTTTTTTTTTTAATCTAAGCCTTGGCAATGAAAACAAACAAAAAACTCAACAAATGGGATTGCATGAAACTAAAAAGCTTCTTCACAACAAAAGAAACAATAAAGAGGCAACCCACAGATGGAGAAAATATTTGCAAATTATACATCAGATAAGGCGTTAATATCCAAAATATACAAGGGACGCAAACTACTCAAAAACAAGAAAACAAAGACCCCAATTTCAAAATGGGCAAGAGATTTAAACAGATGTCTCTTGAAAGAAGACTGTGCAAATGGCCAACAGATAAATTTAAAAATGCTCAACATCTCTAATTATCAGAGAAATGCTAATTAACAATCAGATATCATTTCATACCTATTAAATTTGCTATTACTGAAATGAGAAAGAAAACAAGTGTTGGTGAGGATGTGGAGAGAAGGAAACTCTGATACACTGGTATTGTAAATTAGTACAGCCATTTTGGACAACAATATGGAGGTTCCTCAAAAAACTAAAAATAAAACCACCATATGATCAAGCAATTCCACTAGTGGGTATATACCCAAAGGAATAGAAATCAGTATGCTGAAGAGATGTCTGCACTCCCATGTTTATTGCAGCATTTTTTACAATAGCTAAGACATGGAGACAACCAAAGCATCCAACAATGGATGTACAGATTTTGTAAATGTGATATATATATACACCATTGAATACTATTCCGCTTTTAAAAATCAGGAAATTCTGTCATTCACAGCAGCATGGATGAAGCTAGGGGACATTAAGTGAAGTAAGCCAGGCACAGAGAGACAAATATTGCATGATCTCACTCCATCTCTCTCTCTCTCTCTCTCTCTCTGTATATATAAAATAAAATGATATTTCTTCCTTCTGCTGGAAATACAAATGACATTAGCCTGACTGGTGGCCAATCAATAAAACAGTCTTTATCAAGGCTGGTTGACAACTGGTGGCAGCTGCAGAGCACCCATCCAAAGAGGCCATAATTTCCTATGAGGTCAAAGTAGATGAGAAATTCAAACAATCACTAAAGTAACATTTTAGACACATACCCAAGCTCCTATCCATAGCTGGGCAGCAAGAGTAGGCCACTTGAATTCACAATTAAATCATAAAGGGTATATGTATGTTAGTTGGAGAAAAATAATAATCATGAACCGAATCACAAGATTTATGACTCACAGATCATTACTGGGGTTTTTTTGTTCTAGGAAGGAGAGATACAAGGGGCTCATCTGGAAACTAATAAAGATATGACCTTGAAGGTTTCTTTGGGTCTCTTAAACTTTGTTTCATTGCAAAAACAAACAAACAAACAAAAACAGAAACCATCAGCTCAGGGTGTTGGGATTTTCCTAATTGTTGCTGGTTTGCAGTTATTACTGACACCTCTAAGACTAACAGATTTCTGGATTCAATCAGGCTTGCTATGATTCATCTTTGGGAAGGAATTCAATAAGACATTGCAAGTCCAGAAAACAGAAGTGGAGAAAACTCTTTCTGGAGCTTCTCTCAAATTTCTTAGAGTAAGTCCTTTAAATAGGCTCCTGATTTTAGACCAGAAGTGAGACAATTATTACCTAACGTTTATTATTGAGACCTTCTCAAGAGCAGCTGCATAGACTTTCGTTCTGGCAAAGCATAATCTTACTGGATAACAATGTATTCGGAAGCAAGAAGCCTAAGATCAATTCTCGGTTTTGCCACTGATTAACTGTGCTGTCATTGGTGGCATTTGGTTTCTTATTGAAAGGCTCTATAGCATTAATTAAGCTTTATTTATTGAGGACCCACATATCAGAGAGCCCAAAATCAGAAGTTGTGTTAGTATCTGATGGTGATGTAAATTGTAGTATGTGTACTTAGTAGAGAGCACTAGAGAATACAGAATTACCTTATGAATTAGCTTATCTCTAACAAAAATGTTTTATCAGATGGTCTTTACAGGAAACTGAGGTCATTGCAGTAATATTTGTAAAAACTATGTTTTTCTAGTTTTTGAATTTGAAGGTTTCACATCCAGGGACTTGCTGACCTAGAGGATTTGTCCTTCCCAGGGTTAGCTAATTTCCAGAGATAGCAAATGATTGCACCTTTCACATGCAAACCAACCAATTCAGAGCCTACATTTCCAACCACCTTCTTTATTTGGTTTTTATACTCTGTGACACTGTATCCCTTTCCTAATCACCCCTGGGCCAGGTACCAGACAACTAGGGACAGCCTCGTTGCCCCCGACCTTGCTGAAATTATTCAAAATAGTTAATTCTAAACCTGCTTGCTCTATCTTGCCTGTTCCTTCTGGAGACAACCACAATAAAGGGCTCTTTCCCACATTTCTGTCTCATTCCCTCTGCCTTCTGACCACCCCAGTGCTTCCCTAGAGGCCCTGCTTCTGTTTTCTAGGACTATGTACTAAAAATGTCTTCCTTTTTCTAGTTCCCTTGGAAGGGTGAGAGGGTGAAAGGTAAGAGATTACCTAATGGTTACAATGTACGTTATTTGGATGATGGTTACACTTCACTACTACATAATATATCCATGTAACAAAACTGCACCCCTTACATTTATACAAATAAAAAAATTTAAAAATTTAAATTTCTTTCTTCATAACAAAACTTTCTGTATGTATAGACTACTGAAGAATGACACCTACAGCAATGTGTAGAAATTCACTCAGGGTGGTGGCAAAAATATTAAGGGAAAAATAGTAGAGAAAGTTACAGAATATAGCCTCAAACCCTTTTGGAAGGCTTAAGGGTTTCTTCATAGTTTCAGTAGAAGTTTCAGCTGAAGCCAGCCTAAATCCCCTTTGCATTTAGTTAATAAGTAAAGCAAATAGCTAAGATATGTGGGGGAGTTTACCTAACTAACTTGTTTACTCACGTGGTCTTAAAACTAACCTTTGAGCTGGCTAGCCCTCTGGGGTGGGGGAGGTTGAACAGGGATATTATCCACTAATGGTGTTTGCTTTGGACATCACCATTAGTGGATAATATCACTAATTCCTAATCACCCCTGGGCCAGGTACCAGGGACAGTCCCTTTAATCAATCTCTAGTGGTGTTGACTCAAGCCTTTGTCAATCAAACGTTACTAAATAAATGCAAGTCTCACTGGATGGGGAGGGCTGGCAGTTTTAACTGTTTACAGCACTCTCCAGGGAGTCTGTAAGAAGTGGCCACGGACCCTCAGCCAAACTGGCAAAGCACAATATCTGTTTGTTAGTGTACTTTATTCATCTGTCGCTGAGGCAGGGTCTGCAGGACAGACCCCCACAGGTGGTGACCCCAACAGGAATGGCTGTCACCTTCTCTATACCCCTCTAGTGATATAAATCTTGAGCCTCTTAACATATAACTGAGACATAAGGAATAGCATGTGTAGTCAGTTTGTGGGACCCTAGACAAGGTGATCTGTGGAAATTATAATCTTTGCAATGCAAAGGAAGAATTGCCTCAGTAAATCAAAGTATTGATCATATATACAGCACTGAACAGAGACCTAAAACATCGAGCCTTTTAAGAAAGAGGTTTATATTTCCTACATTACCAGAAATCTGGGAAGAGGAAATCCAGAGCTGACCCAGCTCCTCAAATAGTCAAGCTCCTACTATTTTTCTGTTCCATCATCCTTAGCTTTTGGCTTTCATCCTTACGGCCACAAGATAACTAGTGCCTCTTCAGATGTTATGTCTGAGTGACCCAGGAAGAAAAATGAGGGAAGGAAAAGGGCAAAGGGCATTGCCAGCTGAGTCTGACCATTTCCATAGAGACTCAGACTTTTCCACAAACCCACCCCATAGATTTCTGCTTATGTCTCTTTGACCAAATTGTGCTACCTGGTCACAGGTGCCTATATTAGAGACAGAATGCTTGCTTTTAGGTTCTGCAAGTGTTGCAGAATATTCAGGAGACCAGAGAGATCAATGGGTGAAACAGGAGGGTTTTATTAAGGTGGCCACTGGCTCAGCAGATTAGTTTGGGAGTTCGAGACCAGCCTGACCAACATGGAGAAACCCCATCTCTACTAAAAATACAAAATTAGCAGGGCATAATCTCAGCTCACTGCAACCTCTGCCTCACGGGCTCAAGCAATTCTCCTGCCTCAGCCTTCTGAGTAGCTGGTACTACAGGCACATGCCACCATGCCCAGCTAATTTTTGTATTTTTAGTAGAGACAGGGTTTCACCACATTGGCCAGGATGGTCTCTATCTCTTGACCTCATGATCCACCTGTCTTGACCTCGTGATCCACCTGCCTTGGCCTCCCAAAGTGTTGGGATTATAGGCATGAGCCACCACGCCCAGCCTTCAACACCTTTTTAAAAAATAATTTCAACTTTTATTTTAGATTCAGGGGGCACACATGCAGGTTTGTTACATGGGCATGTTGCCTGATGCCGAGGTTTGGGATACGAATGATCCCATCACCCAGGTGGTGAATATAGTATCCCATAGGTAGTTTTTCAGCCCTCGCCCCCATCCCTCTCTCTCCTTTTTTGTAGTCCCCAGTGTTTACTGTTCTCATCTTTATGTCCATGTGTAACTAATGTCTAGCTCCCACTTACAAGTAAGAACATGTGGTATTCGTTTTCTGTTCTTGCATTAATTTGCTTAAGATAATGGACTCCAGCTGCACCCATGTTGCTGCAAAGGACATACTTTCATTCTTTTTATGGCTACATAGTGTTCCATGGTTCAACAATTTCTTAAGTCTAGACAATCAAAAAACTAATAAATCAAGCCCTGGCTTTCAATATTTGTAATTCTATGGTGTAAAATCTCCAACCGCAGCTGATTTCATGGCTGATGTTACTGAATGTGGAGTTGGGAGAGACATGCAGCAGTACATGATTATGTGGTATTTCCCCCAGACAGGCACAAAATAACCTCAAGAGCAGCAGCAAAGTAGTAAGATAATTAGGAATTGATGGCTTTTGAGTATTTATTACCTTTGTTTTCAATATGTAATTTTTATATAATTTATGCAATAATGGGATATAATTTAAGCTTCAATAATGGCTGCGTTTGACCACCAGATTGCAAAATTCCTGAACTGTAACAGTCAGCTCTCACAAGCCAGCTTTTGCAACCCTCTGCCTGGAGAGGGTAGAGCCTACTGTAAGCACAGCTGCATTAAACTGCATTAAACTGCATTAAACTGAAAACCGTAAGGCCCAACCCTAGCTGCTGATCAGAATGGAGGAACATTTTTGATGAAATGTCAGTTTCACTTCCTCATCTTGTAGTTTCTCCATCTTGTAGGGGCATATTGTCATCATAACCATACCAGCCCCCATCATCAGTATAAATCTCATTTTTGTCTTTCCTTGTACACCATTATCAAGCTTATTTATATCACTATCATCTACAGAGCTCATGAAAGCAAAGAATATTTATTCTTGTCTTTCCTCCCTTGCCAGACAGGTGAGTCCAGAGCTGTGACTCTGACTTGGGCTTGTTTAGAGCAGCAGGGCCGAGACCCTGAACCTACAGGGAATGGAACAAAGGAGAACTGAAGAAAGTGCCTGGACAAAGACAGGCTGGAGCAGGAATCCAGGGGAAACCTAAAGTGTCCACAGATGTGAAGCTGAGTGCCTGCTTCGACCAGGGCTGCCCCTACCAAACAGAAGAGTCCTTGAGGTAATCACATATGAGCAGTATAAATAAAATTTTGAGGGAGATATTAGCCTATTAAAAGAACAATATGATTAAGGAGATCACAATTACCATTCAGAGACAAGCAATATAAGACACAGCAATTTCACTTAGATTGGTACATTGACAAGTTAATTACAAGCCATCCCTTTTAATCTGTTAAAGCGCTACTCAGCAATCCTGGAATCTTTGATTCATGGAACCCTGGGCCCGCGGTGAGTCCCTCTCCTGCTCTCACCCAGCATCTTCCACTATTTTCTCTGGTTGCCTAAGCTGGTTACCAGGCTCCTCAATTAGCAGAACCCCCATGTGGCATCAGAACATCCACTGTATCTAATTCCCTCACGTTCCTGCTGGATGGCAACTTAGATCATAAGATTCACCAAATCTAATGATTCAGCTTGTCAAATCCAGCCAAAGTGTGTATGGTTTGAAAGGGCTCCCTTCCCATAAAAGGAGGTGCTCCTTAACAAAAAGCCTTCAATAACTAACTCCAAAATACGTAGCTATTTTAGAGAGCCAGGCAGAGCTTGGGGAGGGAGATATTTGGAGCCATGAGAGCCTGTTAAAGTACCCTGCATTGCCCTATTTGAAACTAATAAAATTGTATTTGTGTTGAGGTCATCTCTTTTCAGAATTTACTGATTGGATACTTTCCTGGCAATTGATTCGAAATTATGAGCTTTTTGTGTACTTTAAAACAGTGGTTCCCCTAGTATGTGGGGTAATGCAGGGGAGGCAGAATTCTACCTCTACCCTGTTAAAGATTTTTTTGTTTGTGGGTGCTGAGAATTAAATTGACATAAGACAGATCAGCAGGAGAAAAGCACACACATGTATTTAATCCATGTTTTATGCTGCACAGGAGGCCTCATAAGAAAATGAAGACCCAAAGATGCAGTTAGGGTTGAACGCCTAAATTGAAAGAAGAGTAATAAATTATGAAAATGTGAGAAAGCAAAGGGGCTTGGGCTAGGGTAGTTATTGGGGTGAAATGGCCTGGAAGATAAGGGTTAGTGAAATTAGATTTGTGCTATAGTTCAGATATGGTTTGTTTGTTTTCACCAAATCTCAAGTTGAAATTTGGTCCCCAGTGTTGAAGGTGGAGTCTAACGGGAGGTGTTCTGGTCACAGGGTGGGTCTCTCATAAATAGATTAATGCTGTCCCTGGGAGGGGGTAGGGTAGTGCGAGTCAGTTCTCACTGGATTAGTATCCACAAGAACTGGCTGTTAGAAGGAGCGGGGCACCTTCCCCTTCTCTCTTGCTTCCTCTCTCGCCATGTGATCCCTGCACACAGCAGCTCCTCTTCACCTTCCACCATGAGTGGAAGCAGCCTGAGGCCCTCACCAGAAGGAGATGCTGGCATCACGCTTCTTGTACAGTCTGCAGAATCAAGAGCCAAATAAACCTCTCTATAAATTGCCCAGCCTCAGGCATTCCTTTATAGCAACTCAGCATGGGCTAAGACTGTTTGTTTGTACAGATTTCCTTCAGCCTCAACTTCTTATCCTTGAAGATAATAATGCTAGCCAGGCACGGTGACTCATGCCTGTAATCTCAGCACTTTGGGAAGCTGAGGCAGGTGGATCACGTGGTCAGGAGTTCGAGACCAGCCTGACCAACATGGTGAAACCTTGTCTCTACTAAAAATACAAAAATTAGCCCGGTGTAGTGGCACGTGCCTGTAATCCCAGCTACTCAGGAGGCTGAGGCAAGAGAATCCAGGAGGTGGAGGTTGCAGTGAGCCAAGATTGTGCCACTGCACTCCAGCCTGGGTAACAGAGCGAGACTCCATCTCAAAAAAAAAAAGAAAAGAAAAAAGAAAGAATAATGTTTTCCTTCTGGCATAGGGAGGACATCTTTCACATAGGAATTTCATCTCCTGCTTTTAAGAAACTGAAGAAAGGTCAGAGTGATCTTCTTGCACCTGCTATTGTTCAAGTGCCTTTAACTCAAAATAGTTAATATGCCAGAGCAAGATATTTTGGGGTATCATGTTCTTAACGCCTTCAGTAATTGTAAGAAATCTATGACTCCATAAGTGTATCAGATTTTATCTGTAAGTTGATTAATATTAAATAATACAACCTGCACATATGAAAACCACAAGTTAAAAAATATAAGCAGATGCTCCTATAAGTATTACCATCCAAATTCATTTAAAAGCAGTATTGAGACACTTCTGGTTTCCAGTTCAATCTGAAAAGAGCTTGGAGGTCATCATGCTTATCCTCACAACAAGAAACAAGCTGAACAAACCAAAAATCAATGATTCTTCTGGTCAGGCACAGTGGCTCATGCCTGTAATTCCAGCACTTTGAGTGGCTAAGGTGTGGAGGTCACTTGAGCCCAGGAGTTTAAGACCAGCCTAGGCAACATAGTGAGACCCCATCTCTGTTTAACAATAATAAATAATAAAAATAAATAACAAAACAATTCTTCTTAGATGCATCAGAGAATTGAGGTCACAGGGCAGACCACCTCCCAGAAAATATGAAAGACAGGAGGATGTAGAGAATCACAACTTACTAAAAACAGAAGCCCAGGAATAAAAGGCCAGCACCGGAGGCAATATCAGTAGGAACACAAATTGTAATTGACAAATTGCTGGAGCCTCAGTGTGGATGAGCTTGGGAGTTAAAAATTCTGGGGTACTCAGTCTTAGGAGGGCCCCTACACTTTCTTGAGTCTTACCTCCAAGAGTCTCACCAAACTCTTCAGGTGAAGATCACAGAAAAACTTCCCCACATGTGTGGGTGGAGAGCTATTTTTTAAAAAATTTTTATTTAATTATTTTGAGGCCAGGTTATGAGACTATTTTTGTATTTTTGGTAGAAACAGGATTTCGCTATGTCGCCCAATAAGGCTGGTCTTGAACTCCTGGCCTCAAGAAGTGATCCTCCTGCCTCAGCCTCCCAAAGTGCTGGGATTACAGGCATGACCCATCACATACAGCTGCATGGGGGAACTATTTTGCAATATACGAGATGCTTTGTTCTCTTTAACAAAAGCTTGCTTTCAAGGGAAACTATTTTACCAGGGCATAACCTCATTGGGTTTTGGCAGAGCCTAATCAACCTGGGGAAGAAAAATACTCAACTCCAATCTTTTAGACTCCTCTAAGGGAGGAGCATGGGGGAGAACTGAGAAGCACTTGTAAAGGTCACAGCCCAGGGGCACAGGCTCACCACAGGCTGAGACTTAATCATAGGACTGTAGAATGCATCCCCACCCCACACCTCACCACCACATCAATCACGCTCCAATACGATAGCAAGGGTTTACAGCTAAAAACAATGTTGAATGTATAGTAGCTTATTGCTAGGTATTTTCATAATGTGGGATTCTGCCACTATCATATGGAGGTCCAGTAAATCATTTTCGTTTTAGTGTAAAAAGTACATAGAGATTCTGAAACCACTGTTCTAAAAGCTAGCTAATTGTCCTTGAGGATAACGCCAGGTCTTAAAGAAAGAAAAATGGAAACAACTCGAGGTGAATTTAGTGCAGATAAAGCTTCAAATACAAATACGGTGATGTTTACGGAGGACAAACTATAAAGATCCAGGGAAAGATAACTCATCTTTACTGAATATGTATCATGTTTAAAGCATTTGTGTATCCAAAGAAACCAAGCTTCATGCTAGATTTGAGTCAAAAACAAGCCAAAGTCACTTCTTTACTCTTAAAACCAATAGCTGCTGGGAGGAAAAGGGATTCAGTGCTTTCTTTCTTCACGTGGAGCTTTTCAATGTATATAAAGAGTACCGACAAACAAATAAAAATGCGCAAACAAAAACCCACCACCCCCATAATATTAGTGATATATTTTACAACTAAGAACTATTCAGACAAAAACCTTATGCACTCTACTGCATTTCTTACCGAAAATGTAATTGATAACTTCCAGCAATTCTCTCCAGCTAAGGTTAAAGGTTACCCAACAGAAATTTAAAGACAGTCTTAGTAAAAACAAATTACCAACAAAAGGAAGTTGATCATCTGATGCCTAAAACAGGGCATGATTAAATTTAGTCTTAATGAGACCTGGCTCTTGGTTTAGTTCCTTTCCTTTTCAGGTCAAACAAAGGCCAGTCCTGGCCAAAGAAAGTATGTGTGGGTCTAGAGGCAGCTTCCACTCTGTGCAAGACTCCTTTTACTTGTACATTCCCTTCTTCGCTAAAGCTGGGCAAGTTTCAGATCATTTTTATTACATCTGATAAATGAGAGATTTATTTTCTAATGTACAGATACATTATTTCTGTAATCCAAGATTACATGTATTATTCATGTCTTTTTGTAGTCAGGGACATTGAGACTCTAAAGCCTAAAGAGACTTGTGCAAGGTCAGATTATTAATAAACGTCAACACCAGAAACCAAACCCAACTGGATCTATCTTTGCAGCTTCTGCTAGTTCCCACTAATATGGACAAGAGACAGGGAAACACTGGGTGGAAGAGGATGGTTTCCTGGCCAAAGCCCCACCCTTAAGCCTGGAGACCTGCAGCCCTAAGTGGCAACAGGCATTTCTGTTTTCATACCCAAAAAGTGGCTTTTTGGCCTGCTACCACACTCCCCTATCCTGTACCCATATAAACCCTGAACCCCAAGCTCCAGGAGCAGATGAGCAGATGAGGAGACAAGCACATGAACAGCAGAACAACATGGCAGAGAAAGAGAGAAGAGAAGGAGCCCCTGAATGCTGAGAGGAGTTCAGCTGGGAGTGGTGGGAGAGGAGTTCAGCTGCTGGATGGCCAAACTCTAGGGTAAGATCATCTTTCCACTCCATCCCCACTTGCAGTTCCCCATCCATCCTGCTGAGAGCCACCTTCACCGTAATAAAACTCCTGCATTCATCCTTCAAGTCCGTGTGTGACCTGATTCTTCCAGAACACTGGACAAGAGTTAGGAATACAGAAGGCTGTCACGCTGGCCCTCTGCCCTTGCAGTAAGCTGGTTAACACTCAAGCCATCTGTGGACAGCAAGGCTAAAAGGGCCCACTATAATACACACCCACTTGGGTTCCTGCACTCGTCCAGCTGCCTGCTCCCCATCCTGTAAGGGGTTTGAGCAGTGATGGTGACCAAACAGACAAGCCACACCCCTGTCACATGCCAGGTGAAGGGGTTCAGGGAACTCTCCCGTTTCACCACCATCCTGCTTCCAGAATGACCAAGAAATGATTCAAGGGCTTAGAAAATGTGGTTGAGCACTTTTTCACCTTCTTACATGAAAAGAAAGGTAAATAAAATGTAAGCCTGGCCATGCAAATGTGAAATAACCAAAGGAGTGGAATGAGCTCTATCAGTGAGACTAGCAAAAGGTTCCTAAAAGAGACCATTGGCAGTAAATCAGCGAGACCTGGAATGATGAATATGTGACTAAAAACCACCATTTGATCAACACTGGGCGATGTCAACACTGCCTAAGGAGTTTGTATTCAATAAAATGAAGCTGGTCCTTGGGACAGATGACCACCTTAAAGCAGAGCCCATGGCCCTCATCCAGATCACAAAATGGGAGAAGGGCTTTGCCAGGCTGTGGAAGCCTGCTGACTCCAGCCACCAGGCAGGCAGGGCTGCAGGCCGGATGGGGGGTGGGGGGTTCCAAAAGATGGGTCACGAGCTACAGAAGTTTCCCTTATTATCCAAAATCCAGGATATTCTGATGGTGGAGTCTTTGAGGACTCCCATGCTTGTTTTTGTCCATCTTTAGGATAGTGGCTTGGGGAAAGGGGGTGACAAGGCAGTACTAAGTATAGCTGGCAAAATCCCAAAGGCTTCTGTGTTTGTATTGCCTTCTCTGCCTGCTATCAGGTAACCTCCCAGGTGAAACTGTCCTTATGGCTTATCCACAGCCAGGTAGGGAGGCAGTAGAGTTGCTTAGGCAACTGGGTTTTCCACAAGGCAGAGCACATTGACATTTAAAATGTTTCTGTTTTGAAATCATCTTAAACTTACAGAAAAGATGCAAAACTAAGTAGAGAGAGTTACCAATATATATCTTTCACTGACCTTACCTTAAAGTTAACATCTTACCATCTAACCATAGGACAACTAGCAAAAACTGGAAATTAACATTGTTACAATACTGTTAACTACTGTGGACCTTATTTAAATTTTACCAGGTTTCCTATTGTGAAAAGTAAAAAGTTCCTCTTCAAAGTTTCCCTTTTTGTTAAAGAATAAATAATAAGTGTTAGAAATAATCATTTATTTTTAAAACTAGCTTCCTTCAAACTTCCTTGCTTTTTGCTAATAACTCTTTGTTAAGCCCTATGTAGCTGTTAAATGTAGTAAGGAAGTAAGTACATTCTATGTCCTTGTACTTCAACCAAGTTATTTGTTCTGGCCTATAGTCTGCTCAGACATGTCCAAACATGCCCAGGTATTTCCCAGCTTACAGCCTATGCCTCTTCCTTATTTGGAAATGTTATTATTCCCCTAGTTTCCCATAAACAATCCCCTTCCTTTCTTTGTTCTTTATCATGCATTTACCTATTTAGGAAAGTTTTACGTTTTTAGCCAATTGGGATCAGTCCGGATTGCGTGGTCCAGCTCCAGCCAATGGAGATAGGACACAGCAATAAGAACCCAATGCATCCGGGATAAAAACTTCTGCTTTTGTTTGTTCTGTGTGCTCTCGAGGCAATCAGACTTCCAAGCAGCACCCTTTCTGCAGAAAATAAAAGCACCTTGCTGAGAAAAGTTCTTTGAGCACTGGTTCCTCTTTTCGGCACTGAGGAACAAGCATTTGTTTCCAACATTACTAATATCCTTTTTTGGGTCCAGAATCCAAGTCAGCATCCTATGTTGCATGTGGTTTTCATTTCTTCTTAGTCTTCTTCAATCTGTGACAGTTTCTAAATTTTTCTTTGTCATTCATGACTTTTAAACTTTTGAAGGTTACTGTTCGTTACCTCAATTTAGGTTTGTCTGGCATTTTGTCATGATTAGATCAAAATAAAACATTTTGGCACGAATATTATAAAGTGGTGTGATCTTCCTTCTCAGTGCATCACGTCAGTGAGTACATGACGATATATCTTATTATTGGTCACATTCACCTTGATTCTTGGCAAAGGTGGTGTCCGCTGTGTTTCTCTGTTGTGAAGTTACTGTATTTCCTTTAGAAACTAATAAATATCTTGTGGTAAAGACTTTAAAACTATGCAAATATTCTGTTTCTCATCAAATTTTCACCCACTAATTTTAGCATCCATCGGTGGATCTTGCCTGTAACAATTATTATACTTTCACCACGTTGGTCAGGCTGGTCTTGAACTCCTGATCTCAGGTGATCCACCCGCCTCAACCTCTCAAAGTGTTGGGATTACAGGCATGAGCCACCATGCCCAGTGGGTGGATCACCTGAGGTCAGGAGTTCAAGACCAGCCTGACCAACATGGTGAAGTATTACAGAGCTTGCTTCATGGTGAGCTTCCAGTTCCTGCATTCCTTTTACATTTATTAATTGGAATTCTTTTTTAAGGATGAATTGTATAATGAAATGCTAAACAATGATAGCATTTCATTATAGCCCTCACTTTTTTCTGAGGGCAATAATGAAATGCTATCATTGTTTATTTTAGTGCTTGAATTAGCACTGCTTTGGCCATTAGTTGCCTCCTGTGTCCTTTTGACATGCCTCCATTATTTTTTGAGCAGTTTCTTACTTGAATTTTACAGCTTGTCTCTTTTCAGCATATGCTTCTCAATGTGGTAGCCTCAAAGTCCCATCTGTCCTGACCAAGAAACTGGCTTACCAAGAATGATCCACCACAAGGGTCCCTCAACTTCAGAGCATATCTGATCCATCATATTCCCTGGGACCACCTCTGGAGACTCTGATTTAGCGAGTCTGATGTGAGCTTATATCTAGACTCCGTAAATAAACACCCAAAAACTCATTAGGTGCTGACTCTAAAGCTCACCTGTGTTTGGAAATCACTGTCCTCCTTCATGGGCTATGGGAGTATGCTCCTTATTGGTGTCTAATTGTGCTACTCAAAGTGTGATCCGTGGACCAGCAGCATCAGCATCACCTGGGAACATGTTAGGCCGGGCATGGTGGCTCACACCTGTAATCCCAACACTTTGGGAGGTTGAGGCGGGTGGATCACCTAAGGTCAAGAGTTCAAGACCAGCCTGACCAACATGGTGAAACCCCTAAAAATACAGTATTAGCTGGATGTGGTAGCACACGTCTACAATCCCAGCTACTTGGGAGGCTGAGGCAGAAGAATTGCTTGAACCCAGGAGGCAGAGGTTATAGTGAGCCGAGATTGCACCATTGCACTCCAGCAAAAAAAAAAAAAAAAAAAGGAAAAAGAAAGAAATGCAAGTTCTTGGGCCACTCTGACTTGAAGCAAAATCTCTGGGGATAGAGCCTAGGAATCAACATTTTTTAAATGAGCTCTTTAGGGAATTCTTATACATGCTAGTGTGAGGAGTGCTGAAATGTGCTATATTGTAATTACTAAAAATCACAAGCAGGCAGGCTAACAAAATTCATCCCTCCAGTCTAAACTCTATCTGAAGCAACTGCTTCAAGTTGACTGCTTTCTTTTGCCTTGGATGTGTTTACTTAAAGATTCCCATAATTCAACATTTTCCTTTTCTTGGGTATCATCCAAACAGTTCCAAACAGATTACTTGGTGCCTCTATAAAGTTGTCAAATTAGAGGGGAAAAAAAGTGGATTTTTGTTTGTAGAGTGATATAAATATTCCACCACAGAGTAGCATTTCCTTTTTCTTTTCATTTCTAGTGCCCTTCTCACAGATGAAACAATGCCAGAAAAAAAAAAGAAACAAAACCAAAATAGCATATATGTTAATTTAGTTGTCATCTAATTTAATTTCTTTTTGTATGAGAATCACTCTTCAATAGACATATATAAGAAGTCTTTTTTTTCTGTTGTGTCTTTATCTATTTTGCATATTATTATCTATCCACAACAAACCCTGCAGTAAATTATAACAATCCAGGTGGGGCAGGGCACACTGCGCAAT
Source organism: Cacajao melanocephalus (assembly GCA_963573385.1). Taxonomy (NCBI): domain Eukaryota; kingdom Metazoa; phylum Chordata; class Mammalia; order Primates; family Pitheciidae; genus Cacajao; species Cacajao melanocephalus. The sequence continues at coordinate 7,818 of CAUYLG010052809.1, read as the reverse complement.
TACGCTATCTTATTTGGTATTTTAAAAGGGGTTATTTGCTTCACTGTTAAAGGTACATGTTTATAAAGAAAAGATAGAAATGAGTATTTTGGCTAAGTTTGCCCACAGTAGCCTGACTCAACCAGCTAGTGAAATGCTTTAAAAATCAGGTTTTTGGTGTCATATATGACCAATCATATACATTCTTTTATTACTGCATGATCAAACTGATTTATTCAATCATGTATCCAACAAACACCCATTCTGCCAGGTACTGTGCTGAATCTAGGGGAAATAAAGATGAATAAAAGAGTCTAATACAGAAGGTTGCAGTGACCACTGCTTGAGCCTCTATGGCTATGATGACAACACGTTACCTGCCCTGTCCTCTAGACACAGTCTAAGTTGTTTTCTCTTGGAGCACCCTGGGCACAACCACCCTCTTTCAGTAGTGGAGTTATACAGTGCCTCAAATAGATGTAAACATGTATTAAGAGCTCAATAAGGTAACAATTTTAGGCTGGGCCTGGTGGCTCATGCCTGTAATCCCAGCAGTTTGGGAGGCTGAGGTAGGTGGATCACTTGAGGTCAGGAGTTTGAGACCAGCCTGGCCAACATGGTGAAACCCTGTCTCTACTAACAATACAGAAATTAGCTGGGCATGGTGGCAGGCACCTGTAGTCCCAACTACTCTGGAGGCTGAGGCACGGAATCCCTTGAACCCAGGAGGCAGAGGTTGCAGTGAGCCAAGATCGCACCACTGTACTCCAGCCTGGACCACAGAGTGAGACTCCACATCAAAAAAAAAAAAAAAAAAAAAAAAAAAGAAAGTTTTGTTCCTATTTTGTGCTGTGTACATTGCTAAGCCTTTTAAATATTTATCCAATGTCATCAGTGCAGTGCCGGTAGATGGATTTCTGGGGGAAAGGGCCTGACATGTAGTTTTTGCTGATGTCTGTAGTGTAAATACTCTCATCATGGCTAACTTCAAGATATCCAGTGTTTAACTTCTGGCTTATAAAATCCTGAAAATTTAACCATTGAGTCTACCCATGGCATAAGCTAGCTCCAGCACACCACCGAATGTAATCCTCACAACAAACCTATGTACTGGCTATTAGTATTACTACTGTCATAGTATTGTTATCTGTATTTTACAGATAAGAAAACCAAGGGCATAAAGAAGTTAAGTAATTTGTTTAGGGTCATACAGCAAATGGTAAAGTTAGGATGTAACCCTGGGCTCTGTGAGGCTAAAGTTAGTATTATATTGACTGACATTATACTCCTTATGTGTAATAAATATGGAATAAGATGGAAAAATTCTCATTTGCATTTTCCAGATGATTCAAAAGCAGTCCTTCACACTGGAAAAGGAAGCATTGCTCTTTTGGCTATGAGATCTTTTCCTTCTCAAGTTCTAGTTGTATTTATCCTGCAGCTAAGAGCTAACCCATTCATTGAAGAGTTTGCTTTTCACTTTAAACTTTGCTTATTATCCATGTAGGCAAACATTTTCCATGAGGACTAATAGTAATCACAACTCTCATTTATTGAGTACTTGAAATGTGCTAAGTACTCTATACTCTGTGTGTTTCATTTCATTTAATTCTCACAACCATCCTGTAAAGAAGGCACTATTACCATTCCCATGTTACACAAAGGAAACTAAGGCACAGAGGAGATTTTTTAAAAAAGGCCCAGGCCACACAACTAATGACCATCAGAGCCAGGATTTAAGCCCCAGGCATATGTTTTTAGAGCCTGAACTCTTTAACTATTATATTATCCTATTCAGTCCTGAAACACTACAGACAGAGGTGCTGGCTAATTTTATGTCCCAGCAGCCCAACTCCTTGTTCTATTCCTTGAAGTTCTTTTCTGGCACATTTTAAAAGTCTGTCTCACTGTCCTGTCCCTCGTCACCTCTCCTTTCTTACCTATGGCAGGTGTTTGCAGTGAGCAGAAGAGCTGGATGCCTCCTCATGCCCTTGGGGCACCTCCAAGTCTCCCTTGCTGTAAACCTGTCACGCCTCTTGATGTTAACCACTCGGAAGATGGCACTCATAGAACTCAGTAATGGGAACTGAAGCTTCAAGTTTCATATAATGGGGGGAACACACGAGTCATTGTGGGTGGCTAGCCCACCCCTGACATCTGTGGGACCTGGGGGCAAGAATGCTAATGGAGGCCCACATACCATTTGTCTAAATATTTAGAATTATAAATCAAGCTATTAAACTGTTAAACCAAATGTACTCTGTTCTTCATAATGCTTCAGGGGGCCAGGTTGGAATTTAGAATTATCAAACTCCTCAGAGTTTCTCACAAGGGGCAGGGAGAACTGGCCCTTAACCAAAGGCCTGTCCCATTTTCTCCCCACCCTCAGCTCTGTCCTTGCACACATGAATGTGGACACTCCAGCCAATACATCCACGCTAGGTCCCCCTCCCCAGCAAGCAGCTGCCCCTCAGATACTCCTTGCGTCTAGGGGTGCACACACTGGAGATGTGGCCTGTCACCAGGAAGATGGACCCAAAGGGGAGGCCTGCTTAGGCCTGGATGTAAACTCCGGGTGTTTGGGCAGGAGATTCCAGGGCCCAGGGGCTGGAAGGGATTCCCTGAGGCTAAAAGAGGACTCAGCATCACCCTCTGAAACACAGGGCTTAGGGCCACACCTCACTCCTGCAGATCTAGGCTTGGGACCGATGGTGAGTAAGCCCTTCCTGGAGTACAACTTTGAACCTGTGGGCATTAAGTTTAAATGACTCAGGTATTTGACAAATGGATGAAAGGAGGCGAGGTAGTAATCTAATATTTATAACACTGCCAAGCCATCATTATGAGGTGACAGCTACATGCCAATGGCTAACAGTCACCTTTTCAGCCCCAATGTCCATAAGACCAATGTGAGAGCTAATGCAATATCACCATTTGGCTAATGGCTAATAACAAACATGACATTCCAAAAAGAACTACAGTTTAACTGAAGGGAAGACTCCCCAGCGCTTTCCTATATACAATCCAAGTTACTGAGTGTTACCTCCTTCCAAAGCTTCTCTCTTGGGATAATCTTTTTTAGTTCACTGAGTATGAAAACAGATGATGTCCTAAGGGGAAAGGTTTGACACTTAAATTTTCTAAATCTCAGCAGAGAAGAAGGAGGAGGAGAAGGAGAAGGAGGAGGAGTAGGAAGAGAAGGAACAGGAGGAGGAAAAAGAGGAGAAGAAGAAAGCCAATACCTCGGCACAGACAAAGTGCCTGAGAGAGGAGGGAGTCCAAGATCATGGGACACACCTGAGGACAGGACCGGCCATCCTGTCGGGAGGTCTCTATGAACACACGAGGCCCAGCTCATTTTCTCACTGGCTTGGAAGCTCTCAAGCTTCCTAACACATCAGACTCACCAGCAGGGCTTGTTAAAAGGCAACAGAGCACTGGGTCCCATGCTGAGAGTTTCAGATTCAGTAGGTCTGGGGTGAGGTCTGAGATCCTGCATTTTAGCAAGTTCCCAGGAGGTGCCCATGCTGCTAGTCTGGGGACACCACTTTGAGAACCTCTGCCTTAGGGTTTTCACAGCCAGTCCTACACCATACTCACAGCTCAGCTTCCTAACTGCGCCCCACACCACCTTCCTAATTACATAATTGATATTCCGTCTTCACACCAGGTGCCCACATAAGAGATTAAACTCAACAGTGTAAGCCATTTGCACAACGAAAAAGAAAAAGCACATAGCAGTCTCCCAAGGTATTGGTAAATTTGAAGTCTTAATGATAATTACTATCTGTTTTTCACTACAGTCAAACAAAACCATAGATGCTCCATTCAGCCCTGTATTCTTCTCCACCAGCAGTGCCAATGGGAGATGTTTTGTGGAAATCTAATCTCCAAAAATACTGACTTTCATAATTGGCCTAAACCACTCAAGCAGCTCTAATTTTCTTTTGGATTTGTTACTTGTGATGGTATTGTAGGGGCTTAGAAAACAATACCCCAGGCCGGGTGTGGTGGCTCATGCCTGTAATCCCCGCACTTTGGGAAGCTGAGGCAGGCAGATCATGAGGTCAGGAGATCGAGATCATCCTGGCTAACACGGTGAAACCCCATCTCTACTAAAAATACAAAAATTTGCCAGGCATGGTGGTGTGCACCTGTAGTACCAGCTGCTCGGGAGGCTGAGGCAGGAGAATCGCTTGAACCCAGGAGGTGGAGGTTGCAGTGAGCTGACATCACACCACTGCACTCCAGCCTGGGCCACAGAGCAAGACTCCATGTCAAAAAAAAAAAAAAAAAAGAAAAGAAAATATCTGCAGCCTCAGAAGCAAAGATTTTCTCTGACCTTCTCCTGCCCTCCTGACTCTCAGTCCCATTCTCTCCCATGGCCAGCCATAGAAACTAGAATTCTTCTTCCCCAAGGCAGGTCGGTGGCTCACACCTGTAATCAAGGAGAACTGCTTGAACCCGGGAGGCAGAGGTGGTGGTGAGCTGAGATTGTGCCATTGCACTCCAGCCTGGGAGATGAGAGTGAAACTTTGTCTCAAAAAAAAAAAAAAAATTATCTGACCTACCTCGTCTGATTATAGGTCACAAGACCACCCATTCCAGAGAAGGTGCGGCCCCACACACAGAAGGAAGGAGTGCTGCTCAGAGAGGCCAAGAAGAGTCTGGGCCAACACGTCTTGCTGGGTTTTCCCACTCAGCCTACAAACATTAAATTATATCCTTTTCATCAGATCATATTTCTACCCAGATGTCTGTCCATACTTTTTTGAATGTAAACACAAAAATGGACAAGTTACCAGATGCGGCACTTTACACCTATAATCCCAGCACTTTGGGAGGCCAAGGTGGGAAGATCACTTGAGGTCAGGGGTTTGGAATTAACCTTGGGCACTATAGAAAGATCCCATCTCTACAAAAAGGGGGGAAAAATAGCCAGGTGTGGTGGTGATATGTGCCTGTAGTACCAGCTACTTGGGAGGCTAAAGTGAGAGGATCACTTGAACCCAGGAAGGTGAGGCTACAGTGAGTTATGATGCCACTACACTCTAGCCTGGGAAACAGCAAGACTCTATCTCAAAAGAAGAAAGAGAAAGAGAAGGAGGGAGGGAGGGAGGGAGAAAGGAAGGAAGGAAGGAAGGAAGAAAGGAAGGAAGGAGGGCAGGAAGGAAGGAAGGAGGGAGGGGAGAGAGAGAGAGAACGACAGAGAGAGAGAGAGAGAGAGAGAGAGGAGGGAGGCAGGGAGGAAGGAGAGCTTCCCCTGTATATTTGGATCTTCATTCTCAGGGTTCCCATGTATCCATGGGAAATAAATTTGTATGCCCTTTCTCCTATTAATCGGTCAACCTCAGGTCAGTGATTTTCAGCCCTTGGCCCCTACATTATGTAAACTCTTTCTATTTCTATTTTTAACATATTATCACCTCCTCTAACAAAAGCAGGTTACCTCTCCATGTAAAAGACTAATGCCTCGTATGGTTGGCTGTGAACAGAAGGCCACATGCTCCAAGCACATCCCTGGGGTATTTAAATAAAACATTCTGAACAAACCAGGGAAGCAAAGAGCTGCCAGCTATTACATTTCTGAACAATCATTTGGGTCTGGAAACATACTATCTATCAATCAAACCATATATATATTTTTTTCTCTCGGTCTTTGTGGCTTCTGTGTAGCCATTTGCCTTTGCTGATCTCATCTGCTAATGAGCAGGCTGAGTTTTCAGGCAATTTTGGTTGGGGTATCACTTTTCAGGACCAGGAGGCAAGGCCCAAAGTTAGACTAGTGTCTATACTCACATCAAACCTAAATATGCATTTATGAATAAATGTAAGACATCTTTTCCAGTGAGTCTCAATTTCTGTTCACAGTGTATTAAGTAAATATAGCCCATAACTTTACTAAAGTGTTTACATTCTCTAGTAAGTACCCTAGTATCCCTTTTCAAGGGGAAAATCAAACAGAATGAAGTTAAAAGATAAAAAAATTTTCCTGGCAGTAGCCCATGGCCTCTATCACATTGTCCATTTGGAATAGTTCTTCAGCTTTCTGGTTTGTCCACTGATTTCCATAATCCAGTCCTACCCTCCTTGGTCCATATCCTCACATTGGTTTCACCTTCCACCTAGTGATCTGTTGCTGAGGCAAATAACCCGGCTGACTCAGTCAATGTTGACTGCTATGCCCTGTCTATGGAGACTAAAACCATAGTGATTGTGCTCATTCCTGACTTGTCGCCCCTAAAGCCCACGGAAAGGTTGGAGTCCCTTAGGGCAAAAGTGTGATGATAGCATTAGATTCCTCATCCATTTTCCTAATTATTTTTTTTTTATTTATTTTTTGGAGACAAGTTCTCACTTTGTTGTCCAGGCTGATCTTGAACTCCTGACCTCAAACAATCCTCCTGCCTCGGCCTCCCAAAGTGCTAAGATTACAGGCATGAACCACTGTGCCTGGCCTAATTTTGTTGATTTTTAGAGGATTTCATTAAAGAATTATTTTTCACTTATGCAATTTTTTTTTTGAGATCGAGTCTCCCTTTGTTACCCAGGCTGGAGTGCAATGGCGGAATCTCGGCTCACTGCAACCTCCACCTCCCGGGTTCAAGCAATTCTCTCACCTCAGCCACCCAAGTAGCTGGGATTACAGGCACCTCCCATCATGCCCGGCTAATTTTTGTATTTTTGTAGAGACAGGGTTTCATCATGTTGGCCAGGCTAGTCTTAAACTGCTGACCTCAGGTGATCTGTCCACCTGAGCCTCCCAAAGTGTTGAGATTACAAGCGTGAGCCATGCCCGGCCCACTTATGTGATTTTTTATGCAGAGTTTTCAAGCTAAATCATTTCATTTTAAATAAGAATTTAATTTTTTTACTAATATAGTTTCTTGGTCCATTATCTATTGCTATAACAGAATACCTGACACTGGGTAATTTATAAAGAAAATAAGTTTATTTAATGCATGGTTCTGGAAGCTGGGAAGCTGTAGATCCAACAGCCAAATCTCGTGCAGGCCTCATGTTGCATCGTGATATGGTGGGAGTACGTGCAACAGTAGCGAGCTGGCGCCTGCCAAAAAGAGACCAAACACAAGAGGCAGCCTCACTATCCCAACCAGCTCTCAAAGTAACTAAATCCAGTCCTACATGAGTCAGAACTCATGCCCAAAAAAATGGCATTAATCCCTTCATAAAGGTGGATCCCTCATGACCCAAAGTCCCTTAAAAATACCACCGCTTCTCAACGCTGTTACACCGGAGACCAAGCCTCAAAATGAGCTTTGGTGGGGCAACCACATTCAAACCATAGCCTATAGCATGTTTAAGTTAGCTTCACTTATCTTGGGAGTAAAAATAATTCGACATCATTTACTGAACAAAAATCATAGCATATTTTGTGGTTTTATGTTAGATGCTTTTAATTGCAAAGAATGGAGAACTCTGGTTGTCTCCGATTAGGGAAGTCTATTATAAATCCTCTTGTAGTAATAAGGAAATAGGGACCTCGGGCACGTGGCTAAGACACATGGGGACCTAGAGAAATCAAGTGCCCAAACTTCACGGGCAGAACAGGGACTCCATTAGCCAGACCCTTTGGAGAGTAGGCATACAGGTCATTCAGGATACAGGTGGCTCCCAAATTCATGTAACTAGCTCCCTCCATGGTTGGCTACATAATGTTTAAGGCCAGTGCAAAATGAAAATGTGAGGCTTTTTGCTCCAAAAGCAGGAAAAAATTGCCATTAAAGATACTTGGTGGCCAGGCATGATGGCTCACGTCTGTAATCTCAGCACTTTGGGAGGCCGAGGCAGGTGGATCACCTGAGGTCAGGAGTTCGA